>JAZHYW010010267.1:0-111055 GCA_037355805.1 Ixodes ricinus
TCCTCTTGGAGTTGTCAGACCTTCCGGACCTTCCTACTTCAGGATGGGGGAGGTTGAAGAATCAAAAATCGTATGGGGGTTACATTTTTGCTCTTTTGCAAACGGGCCTAGTATGCCAAGTTCCCAGTTCTATAAAAATGGGGTTTGTTTTCACTCGTTTGAAATGTGTACCACAACTTATCGATGTATCATAGTTTCTCACCGAACGAATGACGAGATTCCCGCATTGCAATCGGGCTTTCGTTACAACATAAAGTAGGCAGTCATTTTAAATGTGATAGTGGTTGTATTTTGGCGTTGGCAGTTGACTGATTGGTTTGTTTTAGGTAGTGTAGTATTTCGGATAGGCAGCTTGCCAGCTTGAAACTCGTACGGAAAGAGAGCACCGAGCGGTCGTGGTAAAATGTGAGAAGTCGTTGCGTAACCTGGCCGTGATAGACAGTAAGTAACGAACACGCACGGATATAAATAACCTTTAAAACTGCCTATGTGAATTTATTACAATTATGCAAATAGCAATCTAGGTTACCAGTCAAATGAAAAAAGATTTCTTGTTATGTTGACCCTGGGTAGAGCAGATGTGTGTATTTACCTATTCTTTATACTTAATTGACGGCGTATCTTGTCATTTATTTAATGTTGTACACGCTACTGCGAAAAAAAAATGCTATTTTAAAAACCTGGCTTGTTAAATTTAGTGTTCAATTTCATAGGTTTCAGATTGTCACTTTTCATATCGCAGTCGCACACCACTCATGACAGTACCATGCTAAACCCCACCATTTGGAAATATTCGCACAGCGTTGACGGAAGTACATGCAAAACTAAAACCCCATACAGTTTTGGGTTAGAATGAAAATACCGCACAGACTACAGAAAATAACCTCGAAAAACCTAAAGTAAAAATGTTAACCGAAAAAAGAAATCACGAGAACTTCTTTCTTAGGTAAGAACCGAAAATATAGAACCCTGGCTATATATTAAAAAAGGCCACCTAGGTGTGAGAGTTTTATTACTACTACTACTGCCTACTACTACTACTACTGATTAATAATAATTAATAATATCCGACAACAACGACACCAATAATCTTCATTTCTTGGTACCACCCAAAATAACCATTCTTAAAACGTTTGTGCAAGTGATGAAAACAAAAAGTTTTATTTCTTCAGTAAGTATTATCCTCGTCCTTTGGTAAGACACACTAAGCCAAAATACCAAACAAAGCATTCCTCCAAACTTTTGTGATTGAAGTTTACAGCCGTATACCCGAGAAGAAAGACGCAGAATGACACGCATCACGTGTTTTATAAAAAAGCCGTCTAAAGTTTTTTTTTTTTTAACACTTTGGAAGCCGGATCGAAGGACTTGCGGAACAATGTTTACGCTTTTTTTTAAAACCGTATCATTACATTTTCTAGCAAGACAAACTTCGAACGAACTTCAGAATTTTCACCGAACCGTGAAATAATGATAACAAAAGAGCGACTTGAGCGACAGCCGCACAACAAATCATGCCCTTAACGACGACCGTGCGAGTTGTCTGACACCTCGCTGCGGTGCCACTGCTGGTTTCGAAACTGGTTTTACAGGAAGAGGTATCACCTACACCCGTACACGAAGCGCGTTCATAAAGGAAAGTGCTCGAGGATGAACTATAGGTTTCTCGCTGGGTTTGCTCCTGATACATTATGATAAGTCCAAGTGCGGAGCTTATTCTTTGATGGATAATGGCGTGGACTTTTTCTCCGAAGCCTTCGGGAATATAAACATTACGAGTACTTGAAAAGCTCAGCTGCTACTACGGCAAGTTCGATACCCAACCTTCTGATGCCTGGTCCGAGAGTGATCGCTCAAAGTGAAACTTCCCTTTTTTGAATTCACACCTATACAGTTGTGTCTTAACGATAAAACTTTACAACTACATCAGTATATATATTTAACGCAGACCCCTGATAGATGATTGTGCTACGGTACTTTTACGTTACATATATTAGGCTCCTATTTGTTTTCCGTATCACCTTTGTTAAGTTACCGGCGCGTCAGAAGAGTATTGCACAAATACATTTATAAACGCCTACTGATCGTTCATATATACTTTAATAATGCCAGACTTTATAATGTAAATTGACGGTCAACTAATTTTAAAGGTACAGCCATGAAGCTTCTAAAATAAGGTAGAAAACGTGGAGTGTCCGCCATTAGGAACCTGAAGTAAAACAAACAAATTACGAACCTCTTTGTTTTAAAATCGCGATTATTATGATGGGTCTGGCGTCTTTCTAGAAATTAACGCAGATATGATGTGAACTGATATGTGACCTAAGACCGCATATTTTATGTAGGCCGGCAGAGCACCTTCAATTCGTTTTCCGTATTTTGAAGTGACCTACGCGAGTGCCTAACAGAAGGCCATCTTCATCAAAGGTGTTTATATGTTGTCAAATACGTCTACTGGAAACGTCTATTTTTAATAGCTAATTAACTGTACAGCTTACGGCACCATAGAAAGTATCGCTAACTCTAGAACACGGTACTGTTTAGTGCGGTCCTCCCAACGTTACCAAATACAACAATTGACACCTTTGGATGTTACCCATGATGAAATGGTACTTTATGTTCGTACTTCGTTATTTGACAGCAAAGTAATAAACGAATAGTGTATTACTTACTGTTTTTTCTCGACTACTTCGAATGGTAATGCGATTCTTGCTCGGTCTTGCCTTACATTGCATGCAAGCGTTAATTACCGTAACAACTATAGCTTGAAGCTATAGTTGGTAGGAATTAGTGTCCTACATGCTGACCTCTACTACATGTTGTTCGAAGTAGTCGCGAGATCGTTGTAGAGGGACGTTGGAAGTGAGAATTATAAAAACATAATTTTTGTAAAGAGTAGTAAAATTCATTGTTCACTATCTCCCAAGACAAAGTAATCAATCAAGAAGGTCTTTCGTGACAGTCAAATAATGTTGAAGCGTAAGTACATACTTGCAATATGAATATGTGCATAATTCCCCCCCAATTTACACAGGTCGCTGGTCTGGAATTGAATCACAGTGAATTTATTTAATTACAACAAACTGCTGCTGTCAACCATTTTCTTCATTTCACTCTGGCGCCGACTTATTCGTTGGCTGCTTTTTGTATTAAATGCCAGAATATTTTAATGCACAGAGAGAATGCTTCGCTAATAAGCCAAAGTTTGGTCAATTTATTGCAGATGTACCACAATTAGCAATATGCCTGCCCACTCACTGAAAGAACCGTGCATGTTTAGAGCTGCTACCACAAAGTGACACGCGTAGAATTTTGTATATTTTTACTAGCGTTAACAAACTTAAGAAGAGTATTGATAATATTATGAGCGAGAGAACATACTGTTTTTGGTTATTTGCAAGTAACATTTGCGTGGTTGGAATCCCATTTAGATTAGTATAACGTGAATTCTGGAGGTCCCTGGACTGGATCGACCAAGCAGCAGGTACTTGTACAGATAATTACGCAAAAAAGTTAACCAGTTGTTTAGTTGATTATCCATTTACGGCCTTGTTGTCCGCCTACTATAGACAAAACACTCAATCAAACTCTTTTTTTAATCTTTCGTAGTTCCTATGAGCCTAATAATATAAATCATACATTGTCAATTTCTTCTGCTCTCGCCTTATGTTTGAGCCTTCCTACTTTTCATTTGTGTGTAGAATTCACGGCTGACGTCTGCCCCTTTTCGTCTAGCCACTATGACCCAACGAAAAATACCCCACGAACTATTTCAAGAAGACACTGATTAATGTTTCTCCACCAAAGTTATCTGAAACATCTTGGTTCCTCCTTTACTGATTAATGTTTCTCCACCAAAGTTATCTGAAACATCTTAGTTCCTCCTTTTACTGATTAATGTTTCTCCACCAAAGTTATCTGAAACATCTTAGTTCCTCCTTTACTGATTAATGTTTCTCCACCAAAGTTATCTGAAACATCTTAGTTCCTCCTTTACTGATTAATGTTTCTCCACCAAAGTTATCTGAAACATCTTAGTTCCTCCTTTACTGATTAATGTTTCTCCACCAAAGTTATCTGAAACATCTTAGTTCCTCCTTTACTGATTAATGCTTCTCCACCATGTTATCTGAAACATCTTAGTTCTCCTTTACTGATTAATGTTTCTCCACCAAAGTTATCTGAAACATCTTAGTTCCTCCTTTACTGATTAATGTTTCCCCACCAAAGTTATCTGAAACATCTTAGTTCCTCCTTTACTGATTAATGTTTCTCCACCAAAGTTATCTGAAACATCTTAGTTCCTCCTTTACTGATTAATGTTTCTCCACCAAAGTTATCTGAAACATCTTAGTTCCTCCTAGCTAATTTATACTTCTCTTGTTTTTGTCGTATTTTGCTTTCACCGCAGCTCCTATTTTTTTCTGTAGTTGACTATATTCCACTATCCATAGACGGTGGCTCTTACTTGGTTTTATTAGTTTTTTATTGTTCTCTTTTAATTAGCTTCATCAATTTCACTTTTTTCCAATACATGTCTTAATGAATCTTGTAAATTATCTTTTCTCGCCAACTGTCCATTGGCCAGTGACGTGACAGTGTGCTACCTGTAAATTAACTTTATATGAACATAGAGGGGTCATGGCATTTTGCCCTTTCTTCGAAGTTTTTAGAACAACGTGCTTTTCTGGAACATTCAATAACCATCAGTAGCATCTTGAATGAGCCCGGCACATTGCAGTAGAAATGCTTCGCGTTCTGTCATGATCCTGGCAATCTTATTAAAAGCGCAAAAATAAAATGCGGTCAATATATCCTAATGAACAGAGAGTAAGAATAAGTAAAAAAAAAGAACAAAGTATTTTCCGAGAAATAAAACACATAACCAACGTTACTAGAACCCTCAGTCGGGAAACTCACCGTTGAAACCCGGGCCGCTGGCGTCCACCGAGACCGAGCTAAATACGACAAAAGCGCCACTCTTTATCATTTGTTTTTACTGTGGTTACCTTCAGCTTTCAGAAAGCGTATTTTTGCCTAAAAAAAAACAACGGAAAAAACTCTTTTTGTAGTAACTTTTATTGGAGTTTAGCACAAAATGAGGGGCGCGTGATGTTTTCTAAAATCAATAGTTTGCAAGGTTTTGCAGCACAATTAATGTTGTTTTTATACAACCATGCCTCAGCTGTGATTTCAGATAGGGCTTCCCGACCTAGCTGCATATTAACGTCGGTAGTTATTCGCGGCGCGTCCGCTTGGGAGATGGGGGCGGCACCCCTGAAACCCCTTCCACCGTATCTGTTTCGGCGCCAAGATGGCCGATTAAAGCCAAAATAGAAGTCACGTCTAGAAGTTTGTTTTTGCGCGACACGCGAAGTCACGTGCAGTTCCTCGAGCGGCCGCTGCGAGAGAAATGGCGGCGTTGGGATCGCCATTAGCTCGGTTCTCGAGTACGGATCGGTGCCACTTTTTCAGAGCAGTCTCTATGGCAGTTTCCCAACTGAGGGGTTTAGTAACGTTGCACATAACTTACGAATGTTGCAAGACGTCTTATAGACATTCAAAAGAGAAGGGGGAGTCGAGTCAAAATCTCCTAGATAGCGATACCGTAGTGCTGATAGAGATGTCGCCATCAGCGATGGCAAATGCTGGTCACAGATTGGACCCGAGGATTGCGTCAACGTTCGGCTCAAACTTGACAGGAAGCCCAGTGCTGACGCAGTACTCGTTTCCGATCTGTGTCCAGCGTTGGCCTTCGTTGGTGACGCACAAAACGTCATCATTACGGCCTTGTCTCCTAGGCGGTGTTAATCGAGCTAGTTTGTGGCACTTACCAATGTGGAATGTCTCATTGCACAGCGAAGTGCTCACATTTTCAATTTCGAACTGAGGTAGCTTCATGTTTTCGTATAGAATCACAGGCGCAATCCCAGACCAGTGCAGCTGAAGTTCGTCCTTTGTTTTGGAAACTGAAAAGATAACAAAGCAAATGTGCATTGACTTGGTCTGTTCATAACGTCCTATTTATGGCATTAAAACATTGAAAAGTGGTTAAAAAAAATGACGGGCAAATATATTTTGCTGCAGATACATTTTTTTCTTGGTTGGTACAATTCCTTTAATTTCGATAATATACTCCGAACTCCGATAAGCAAATGCGTACGGAAAGTTACCAGAAATCGAGGGCTATAAACCAATTTGGAATTGTTTATTGATTGATAGGCTGCTCTTACTGAAACAATGTTTTGGCGAATTGGCTATAATATAAAGACTTATGCATTGGTAAAGTATGGCAAAATGATAAATATGACATTATAGTTGAGAGAATGCAATCGCTGTGATTCCTTGAGCTTTAGGAATACAGGAAATGTTCAATCTATGTAAAAATATTACATTACTTTATTTTTTATGACAAATTCAAATGCTACGGGCTTATCAAGCAGGCAAAAGGGAGAACAGCAAATAATAAATAAAATAAGTATGAATCTTTCTACCCACGCTTAGTTGTTAGGTGGAACTACTTAAAGGGGCGATGCAACAATCTTAACTTCGAAAAATTTGCAATTTTTAGTTTTTAAATAGTTTACCTTACTAAAAGAAATAGAGAAACCACCTAATTGTTTTTTAACTATTGCGATTTTGTTGCGAAATAGAAAAGAAAGAACGGGAATATTTCGCTGTTTACAGACGCGGGGTGGCGGCCATGGGAACTCAGTCGTGAAGCGACACCTCGGTGCATTGTAACAAGGTGGTGATATGTGTCATTATGTGCTCAATCTAACGCTATGTTGGATAAATATTGTCGTTTCAACATCATTAAATGCGTCGAAAGCCTCATATCATACACAAAGTCGTACTATATTCCTAGGTGAAAACAAAAACAAAAAACTATTCCTCCCTTGATCCTCACCCCGCTGCTGCTACGTCAGTCCAACTTCCTTACTGCAAGGCAAGCGCTCGTATCCCCCCCCCCTCCACTTCCCCCTCCCACCCTCTCCACCTCACTTAGACCAAACTTCAAGGTAGCCATGTGAATCGCAAGCAGAGGCCGCGTCGCGCTGGAGGCTCTGAATGAGAACGCAATTGGATTCTCCGAGTCCCCAGTGCATCTCTGGGAACACGTCACTGCGCACGTGACTCGGAAGATGGTGCAAAAGTTAAGAGTGGTTTGGAGGCGCCCAAAGGGTCAATAGTTTAAAAATTAAAACATAAACAAAAAAAGACTTAACGGGCGCAGGCAAAGTTGGGTTTTAGTTCTTTTATCTAGACGTGACAAAGAACTGCTACAATTATTCGACCGACATACAAATAGTGTTGCATGGCCCTTTAATAAATAAGGAGGCGCGAGAATGTGTGGTTTTGCATAAAAATATCTTCATTTTAACCTAAGGAAAAAATACTTGTGCTTTAAAATGAAACAAGGACATCTGTATTAGAAATGAACATCGCATCCTTCTGGAGCAAAAACATTTTGCCAGTAGTTAGACTTGACGTTAGCTTTAGCAGCGAGATAATGATGCCTGGGACAACCTCAGAAAAGGGCGGCGCACTTCTGTACGATTAATTCGTTAAGGCACTAGTCAACGATAATTCACGAACCGGTTATTCCAAAGATTAAATGATTCATTTTATCACTGAACCTAACACGTGCCAATCAGCACACAAAATGAGTACCAATCGGACTGCACACTACAATAAATGTGTGATGACTCAGAATTACAGATGCACATAGAAAGCAATATAAAACAAGCTCCGACTTCGCGCGTGGAATATTACGATCACATAAATTAATGCTTACACCTTCACAATATTCCAACAGTTTTCAGTGCTTTCAAGCGAACTTTTTTCATGAAAGTATTAACAAAATATGTATATAAAAGCAATTTTCGTTTTCCTTCGAGTCGCTATAACCCTCAGCGCCAATGTGGTGGTTAATCGCACGCTTACAGGAAGCCAGCTCGATCGTGCAGACTTGTGCGTCCAGTGGATACCGGTAGAGGTCCATCATGCAGGAAAAGGTGAGCTTGAGCCTGCATTCAAATAAAACAAAAAAACAACTGTGTTAGAAAAAAACAAAATAAACGTGAACGATCAGAATGTTTCGAGTACTTAAGTGATGCTCAAAAACAAATTCCACCAGCAACGTAAAAAGAAAGAAAAAAAAAACCGACAGAGGACAGGTCAACATTTAGTCAGAAGGACAATATCCTTCTGATATGTCGTTCATGTCGCTTCAAAGTGATATACAGCCTCCAACAACCATCTACTCAGAAAGAAAGAATGGTTCCTCTGTCGAAACAAAGCATGTCCTTATTCATTTCTAGCTCCGTAAACATTGGAACAAAAAGTTCTTTCTTTAAGGTTATTTGGGAGGCAGTAACTGTCCCTTACGTCGATGACTTCAATGAGTACCAATTTCCGCTGCGCGAAAAAATAATTATCGCAGTCGGCTTTACGAGCAAAACACAAAATATTATTGCGTTTACAAAACAACATTGTCCAGAAGTTTAAACAAGAACAAGAGGTTAATGTGCGTTGTTTTGTCTTGGTGTGCGAATCATTGGATCCTGACTTAGCGAAGGTCATTTCCGCAGTCCTGAAATATAGGCCTTTTTAACGTAGGTGACGCCATATCTCAAATGGTGGGGTTGATGGAGCTACCTAGCGTCTGCCTGGTCCCAGCAGCTCCTCCGCCCCGCCCCCTTAAGTGCGGGGAAAAGCCGGTACAGCCATGCTTGCCATAGACCGCCGGGTGCATCCTCTTCCGGCCATTAATCTCCCGTTTTTTTAGCACTATTTTAACTCGGGCATTAAAACAGGGAACCCTTTTTTATTATACTTTTGTGAGTTTTACTGCATCCTTATTACATCTCGAGACTGCCTTGACTGCGCTGAGCAGATATGGTTCAACTCGCACTATCGAAGTTGAAGGCTCGAAGGGGAGGCGTAATGAACTTTCGCTACTAATTACAACTCATAAATTTGGCGTCGCCGAAAGGACATATGCGACTTACTGTACTGCAATCGGTCGATGCCCGTCGACAAATGCAGTTGAAGGATTGAAAGCGTCGAACACCCAAAGTGGCCGTGATTACCGCCACGGAAAATATCGGAAACTCATAACTCATGTGCGAGTAAATGTCAGTTGTTGGGTATGCATGAGTTACTCCATTATTACAGTACAACCCTTAAAACATGGATCCAGATTTTCATTTGTAACTAGGATACGTTCGACTAGGGTGTATTTAGCGCCTGCTTAGCGCAAAATAGAGAGAAAACTCTCCTAAATTCGAGCTTTTTTACATTTTCTTTTTATTTGGGTATTTATTAGATTAGTGTAGTGGCAGGAGGGCTAGTTGCATCAAGTGAGGGGGATCGCTGGCTGAGCGTGTTGAGGCACCGCAGCTCGGACCACATTACGCGAAAGCTCGCACCACAGAACCCAGGGATACTGGATTCAATCCCCTCCCTTGTCCGTTTCGATCTCGGATGAACTTCGTGCAGGCGTGCGGTCGTGTACTGCTACTGCGCGACGCACGTTAAACTCCCCAGGTTAGCAGTCACCCACTGGCTAGGTATCTATTATACAGCTTAAACCAGAGTAGTAAGGTCGTTCTGCAATACGTCAAGGGGAGATCGACCATACCCTGTCTAAACACGCACGTCTAGTTTGTTCTAGTTTTGTGTCAAGTGATCATCTTAACCCTGGAGCAACCTGACATGTTCAGCTTGATTCATTCTACGTCAAACATACGAAATCAAAAACAATGAGGCCCATGCAGACAAAGCCACAAATGGAGACATGAAGACATCGATTTTGGAACTGGGCAAATCGTGATGGTATTCCATGGATGACCAAGGGAACGTTTTTTTCAATACCTTTACATTTATGAGCAACTCATCAAACATCCTGAGACATTAGAAGCAAATCAACGAATACAAATTACTCCGAGTTTACTATTGAAGGTATACTGACACAGGTCTAACAAGTAGGGTTTCATGTTTTCTGTGAATACTAACAAACTAGGAAAAATGACCACATGAGAAGGTTTTATTAAAAATCGCGGAAAAAAAAACACCTAAACTTCGCCGTAAAAAAAAAAAAAAAAAAATCTTTATTTACTGGTTGTATTTTGTGTCGACCTGAAACTGAGCCCCAGTGAGCAGTTTGCGAGGCTGGCTTCCGTTAGGAACAACGCCCCTCTATTTCGTTTCCTTTCGTTTTATCGGCACCAAAATATTTGGGCCACGTGCAGAGTTTCTGGTGGTTGTAAAATTCCATTGCCGTGTCTTGTTTTCCGCAGCATAAGCCCGATAATCACCGCATTTTTCCGACACCGAAAACGGGTGCCGAAAGAACACCAAATCTGTAACCCACTCCCTCCCCCCCCCCCCCAAAAAAAAAAACAAATATTATGAGTTTGTACGAAAATAAACTTAGAAATCACGGAACCATAATCACAAGCCGCGATCGCCAAAAAACCGTCGGAAAAAAAATTGTTCTAATAACTTTTATGGTTCAAAACAATGCAACCGCATTCGCCAAGCGGTTTGCAGTGCTCCTAAACAGAACTCCGCCCGATTCATTCTTGGCAAACTAGGGGTAAAGTTGTTTTTGAATTCGGAAGAGCGGGCGGTAGAACTAAAATGATCGGAATTCTCACAAAGTTTATGATGTCGTGATTTACCGAATGTATCGAATCAGTAAGCATCACGACATATAAACGCACGAAGCAGTGTCACTTCCACTACAGCACCGGCGCGGTGTGTCGTCCACCTCATTCAGGCCGTAGTGCGCAGCAGCGCTTCTATTTTAGATTACGGCGCTGCAGGACTTTTTGAGGTTAGACAATAAAGCCGTACAGACGAGGAGGTAGAAATGTTAACGGCATCTAACCAGCTTGTTTCTCGCAGTTCTCGTATTTTTCTCAGCACAAAGCGCACTGATTTCTTCATGTCATTTACTTCAATCGAGTGCGGGTTTCAAATATGACACTAGTGACGCGTCAGCGTCTGCGTGGGTTAGTGTTCAATTTGTGCATCACTAATTACAAGAGTGCCAGTCGAAAGATGAAGCAGCGTCCGGCTACGTCAGCCGAACAGTATGTCGGAAATAAACAATTAATTTTTGTATGTTGCTCACTCTTCCGAAGTGAACCGCTAGTAGCGTGACGGTTTGATCTCTTGACTAAGGTTAGTTTTTTTCTGGCAACTAACATTTTTGTTCGCATTTGGATTGTTCATTAATTTCCTAAATTTATTGTTCAAGCGCTTACATTGGCTGCCAAAACCAATGCACTTAAAAATACCGAAAAAATACCGAAAATGCGAAAGCGAGAACGTCGTTCTTCCTTCTGCGTAGTTCGTCTGCAGTGTACTGGCGTGGACGGCCACCACGTTTTTGCTTCTGCCAGGATTGCGGCCGCCGACAGTATACATGCCTCAGGCGTCATCATATTCCTCGGCGCCGAGAGAAGCAGAAGCGGCCGCAGCCCCCCCCCCCCCCCCCCCCCTTCCTCCGGCAACGCCTGACACGAGAGCGGCGGCCGAGCGCGCGCTCTCGTGAAGCGACCGCCAGTGGCTATCTTGTAGCCGCTTCGCTCAGCCAATGGGCATTTCTTTCGCGTTATTTTCGGGATACAGACGCCGCCGGCTCTGCTCCATGGAATAGTTAATGCTTTGCTTTAAAAATAAAAGCGCATAAAAGAGCAACGGCGCTGTATACTACTAAGGTACAGTTATAATAAGAGTGACCTCAATCAATCTTTCATAAAAAGGTTTATTAGAAACATACCTGGCTTCTTGTTTCTTCTCTTAACAACAACAAAATTAATCGTTTTTCTTTTAAATCGGGAACTGGAAGAGAGATGTAAGTCTCCTTAATATCAAAAGGCAAGAAAAGAAAAATGAAACGAAGCAATATGTCGGAAAATAACCTTTAGAGCCTGACGACGCCACATGGAGCAGTTTCTCACCAGGGTTTGGAAAGGATGACGGAACGGAAATGAAAGCGACGCAACCCGGGGGAAGGGGGGCGGGTCCTCCCTTCAGCGCTTTCGACGGGCGCAGTGCAATCCGTCTTTGTCTCACCCAGCTGACGAGATGTCCCGCCCCTCAATCTCCCCCTCAGGGATCCCGGTCAGCGCACAATATTTTCCGCATTTACTGGCGCTTAGCTGCACGGCCAACCCAAGCATCTCGGTTCAAGGTCAGCCAATTATGCTAATAGTCACTTCCTGTAAATGAGGAAGTTTAGATATACCCGAGTTCAGTTCGTTTACCTGTACATTTGTCAAACTAACTTCGGAAATTTTAAAGGTGTGTTTCTAGTTGACATAATGTTTTACGACAGCCAAGAAGATGTCTTTATTTGTCAATATATTTGGTGATATTAACTAGTTTAAACTCATGCAGTTTTCATGTTATATACTCCTGCCTTACAGTTAGGCAGCGTAGTTAGTACCGGGTTTGTGTGTTAATTTATACATAATGTCTAGTACGTGGCCATAACTTATTTTCTTCAGAAAGCGAAGCAACTAATAGATCGTCATTTATTTTGAATACACGCCACTCGACCTCACAAAATTAAATATTGATCTGAGAAGCATTGGATGGTTCAGATATCTAGAAAATTAAAAATGCCTTTGTGTGCAAGTATCTTTATATTTAGGTATTTGTTGAGCGGGCCGGCTAAAGAGAGCACCCGCATAGCGGTAGGAATGGTGCACGCGGCGCTAGCATTATGTCGACGAAACCATATCAAAACGAAGGCCGCGCTTTCGAGCACTAAAATGTTAGCAGCACGTCAATGTAGTTTCTTCAGGGAGAGGCGGCGGTGCGAGCGTAGAGTTTTAAGTCACTGCTCACAAAAATCCACGGAACCCTAGCCATAAACAGCTTTGCTCTAATATGCCCGTAGCTCTCAAGTTTTGAGCAGCGCTCCAGGCGAGCAAAATATAATACTTGTGGCTCGCGTTTCGAACTTGCGTCATTACGGAGCATACCACTACAGTTTTTTATGCTCCGTTCCATTATAATTGCCAGCGTAGCAGAGGCTACGAGAGCGAGCTCCGAGCATTTAGTGTTCCCGCCAACCACGCGCGCTCGTGCAGTACGTGCATCGTTCAGGGGAACACGCTATTGAAAGTAGCTCCGGCTTCGCTACCACATAAAGTGAAACATACGTGCTCACAGAAGCTATGAAAGAAAGCAACACAAATAATAAATCTGAAAGGAGTGTTTAATAGGACGCTGAAACCGCGACCTAGATAATTATGTTTTTTCACAGTGGAGCTGTTAAGGGTTAGTTTCCCCAGGATCGTGTCAGTCCTCCAATGACCTGATGACACAGAGCTCTGGACAGCTACCGCCATCTATAGTGACGGCGGCAACCAGACAACCGGCTTGCCGGTTGTCTGGTTGCCGCAGTCGCTCATACATGGTGGCTAACTTTCAAGCCTTTCCACTCCGGCTTGCCGGCTTGCAGCCGTCCATTAGCGTCATTCCCACCATAGTACAGCTTCGCTGGTCTTCCTTCTTCACGAGAGTAAAAAGGCTGAAAGTTTTTTTTTTTAATTATTTTTTTAGGACGTTTTGTTATTGCGCATCTACAGGTGCTTCTATTCGAACGTGGCACGAGCAAAACCTTCCTTACAAAAATGATCAATGAGTTTCTTTTGAGTGTTTAATGTATTCTATAAGAAAACATTAGACACTCAAGAGACACTTATTGGTCATTTTTGTAAGGGTAACGTTGCAGCGCCGCGTGGAAAGTGCAACCAGCATAACATGGTCGCGTCTTGCTGACGCACTCGCTCCCCTGCCCCGGAGCAACGGGTCTACAAGGCGTTCGGAAGTCTCCACGTCCTGCGTCTTTCAAGTCGTCAGTTACCGAGGTAATGGTCGTCAGACCATTACCTCGGTGCATAAAATTGCGGGTGTGTGATTAAAATAAATAAGCTCCCAAGGATCTGGACCTGGATGTGTCCCTCTCGTCTCCTCTTCAAATCGATGTCAGGGGGCGATACCTGAGCATGTAGAGGATGTCTCCCGAAGGGCTGATCCGCACCAGGACGTTGGGCACTGTCACGTACTGGAACTCGGCGTGCTTGGCGTTGGCGAAGAACACCTCGGGCTTCCAGATCCTCTGCACCAGCTTCGGGTCGTTCAGGTCCAGCGGACCGCTGATGCCGCTTTGCTCGAAGCGGTCGTCGTGCCACCGCTGGCGCAGGTACAGGTCCACTTCGTAATCCTGAAATGCGGTCGTTCGACTGTGATCTTCAATTTGCCCAACTTGTTTTCTCCTACTTCACTTTGCCGAAACGAAGTCAACGAAAGCCTGTTTTGTCTGTTTGTCTTAAATGTCCCTCTTTCCTCATCGTAAATTAGGAGCCAACACGCCCAACCATCTACAGAATGCTAGGATTTGTCTTTTTCCTTGTTTAATTTCTTTGTTTGAAATTAATTTGAATAACACGCACAGTACGAATAGGGGATCCCTCACCGAATATTGTCATAAATGTTCGTATAGAAGTTACACATCACACGACATAAATATTAGTACAGCACTAATAGGTGTCAAGGACTCCATTTATTGAAACTTTAGGATAATTAGGTTTTAAATTTGTTCTGTATAATTATATATATATATATATATATATATATATATATATATATATATATATATATATATATATATTATAATTAAAAACACATTGTTTAAATTAGAAATTTAGTAGGAGTAATTGAAAATCACTTGAATTTGTCGATTTTAAAAATCTTACAAGCGTATGCTTCATTTTCTGTATGAAAAATACCTTCAAACTCGATAGACCCGCACGGTATATTCGTTTATTATATACCGCTTTTTGGGTCCGCCATATTTACAGGTGTAGAACATAACGGGAAATTTCGCAGACCAACAAGTTTTGTATAATTTAGTAATCTAGAGGTATTCAATGACACTAAGCAAGGTACTATTTAAAATCACAAGTTTATACTCAGTAATATAAATTAATTACGACAAACTACTTTAGGTCTTAGCTATCCGAAACGCTATGTACATCAATGAATATACCTTTCAGCAGTGAAGAATGTGGGATCAAGGGTTTTCGTCTGTTTTAGTTGGAACATTTTCTCCGGTGCTGCGTGAAACACGTTGTATAATGTTTTTGTATTACATATCTTTTTTTTTTACCGCTCACAGACGATTTGTTGGTACGAGACAAGTGACAACTTGCATCGTTGCCTTCTCAACCACTTTACACTTGCTGTAGGTATCTTAGAAAAAAACGGTAGCATAATTTTGTTCTTTTGAAAAAGTACCTTGAAGTTAAATAAGGACTATGAGGGACATAAAATTTGAAACGAAAATATTTTTTGATGTCATTCGTCAAGAGGGTTTTCTGTTCGGGTCTACCTGATTATGCACCAAACTAAACTGCACCTCAGTATGAACCCAGAAAGCGTAATCCTACATCACTAGAATGTTAAACTTCTAATCAACATGTTTTTTTTTAAGTGGGCACCACAATTCACAGTTCTGAATAAGCAATTATGCTCGTATGGACCTTTCCAAAAAAGGACGTGTCGCCGGTGCGATTTTGAGTGTTCGCGCGTATGGCGAGGGTGCTTTGCTCGTTTTCCGAAGTGACGGACACGCACGCGCTGGGTTGTGAAGATCGCACGTTGCACTGTGAGTTTGTAAACATCGGAAAGGTCTATAAAAAACGAACAAAACACGCAAGTAACCTCGACACAATTTAAGAGAAGGTTAAAGTTAGCTATGCCCGATATAACTTATCATTCCCGATTCTTGTACCCGCAGTCGCGCGCATCGTATCCGTAGATGTAATTTTGCCGTGACACGACTATTGACCTATTCCCACTCACGTATTACAGCAGCCGCGAAACCGTAGCGCCGAATCGCGCGTTTTTCCGGTGGTGCCGCTATGCCGGTTGAAGCCGACAAAAACTACAATCTTTGACATCTTTAAGAAGCGCAACGCGTGATGAGTCCTAATAATTTTATTGTCGTTCCGCCGTCAATGTGACTGCGGTATGAGTTGATTAGAAAACGGATGAGCGAACCAGAAAGAAAGAAGAGCGAGTATATTAACCCACGCACTCTGTTTCTTAGGTTGTCAGTGAGTTCCAAAAATGCGCAGGCGTCCAGTTCCTCAGGGCGACAGTCAACTGGGGTGGTTAATGAGGGTAATTAATTAAGAATTTGCCCCGGTGTTGTAAAAACGCTAAATATTTTTATTAGGTAAATTAGGTAAGAAATGCCGGCGCGTCTACTTACCAGAAAAACACTCGAATAGCCAATCTCTGCGATCTCCGAAATCAGCTCAGCAAATGGTAATTCGGAAAATCTGTTTAGACCTCAAAATTAAGTCTGCGCTGTGGCATTACGCAATGCAAGCATGACACTTTGCACTGCGCAAAGCCACAACGCAGACTTCATTTTAAGTCTAAGCAGATGTTCCGCCTCATCATTCGATGAGCTGATTCCGTAGTTTGCAGAGATTGGCTCTTTGAGTGTATTGCTGGTAAGTAGACGCTCAGGTAGTTCGTAGAGTGTAGTATAGGCGAATATTGCTCCCTTTGCGAAGAGAAGAATCAGGTGTAATTTATATATTTTGTTCACCAAATTTGAAAATAAAGACATTCCGCCACATGCGCAAGCGAGGAAAACAAACGAAAATGAAACAGTGGCAAGGCCGCCTCTTTATTGCGAGTATGTCATCAGAGGGATTATAAACAAAAGAGATAGCGTGTTCACTCTTGTGTGGAGCATGTCTCCTATTTCTGGCAGCCAATCAGTGTGAAAAACAGGCAAACCTGACAAAACACAAAATACGACAAAGCGACATATATGCGGCGGAAAAGATGACCAATAATCAGAAAGTGGTTTTATTTTGTGCCCAGGAACGGCCTGGGGGCTTTAAGAAAATTATGATTATAATGATCACTAACTAAGAATCAAGAATCAGCTTTATTTGGTACCTAGGAACGACCTTTCGGTCTGGGTACTAGCACACCGAATAAAGCCTACAAACATGTTTATATTGAACGTACGGAATAGGACTAATTGACACCACAATGACGAAAGACAAAATAAGAACTCTCGTTCACAATGATGCCAGCTGCACATTGCAAACACACTCATTGAATAGAAATGTAGGTGAGAAAACGCCAATAATTCTCCCCATGAAACCATAGAAAGCTTAGAAATAATAATATTTATAATCATATATTAATATTAAAAAGCATCATCATCATCATCTATATTTGCGAAGAGGAGGCCGTGCGTGGCTCGCAAGACGAAGGCAGAAAGGCAACGGCCCGTACGAGTGATCTGCTAGCCATCCACCCGGAGCAAATTAGTGAAGTAAAACCCAATATCGGGTGAAGAAATATACAGGAAAGAGGTGAAAATGTGATGTTCCGTGTCCTACATATCCCTCCGTGTTCCACAGGACAAAACAAATAATATTTCAGGGCGTACGTGGGAGCAGAGGTGGCCGCACATTCTCCGCGGAGAATTGGTTTCACTGGCTTCCGTGAGCATATCACCCTCAGAAAAAGGTACACGGTCGCGGTCACCGGCTAACTCTAATTGTCATAGTATAGCCATAGACAGATTAAACACTGGACCGTGGAAAGTTTGGCGCGTCTAAAATCTCTCCACGCAAAAAGAAAAGAAGAAAAAAACGAATCAAAGAGCAAGAGGAATGAAGATAGCAAGTACGTCCAGCATTTTTTAAATAGTCATAAAGTATTTTACGTTCTCGGACTAAAAAAAGAAAGAAAAAGAAGAGTTTCACAAAAAAAATATTGAATTCTAGGTGTTTTGTAAGTTTACTTGCCCAAGATTGTCTCGAAACACGAAAATTAAAAAAAATTCCAATAATCAAATTGGTGAAATGAGGAGGGTGATCACTATGGCAGTTTAATATTAACGAATTACAGGTCTCAAAGAGGCATCCGTATATTTTGCCACCGATACTGCATTGCCAGTGGTGTGCGATGTAGCTCGCTGTCCTTGTTGGGTGCACCGATGAAAGGTCAGCTACTAGACCCTGAAAACTTCAGGAACGCGGCGCGAGGTGACTGCTGAGCATCTTGTACCTTACGCAAGTGCAAGGACACTTTGGAGCAGACTGTAACTGGCACTTCTGATAATGCAGATCGTTTCTACTTCATGCATTCACGTATGCATTTAATATTTGTAAAATGTTTTCTTCTAGCCAAGAATTTTTTGTGTTGCGCAGTCGACACCGCGTTTGTGATATACGCAACTAGATTAATAAAAGTATGTCGTCAATCTTAAATAGCGTCAATGAGAAGTGCCCCGATTCCAGGTAATATTTTTTTAAAACCGCTCGGTCTTATGGGAATATGTGCTCTACAAATAGCGTGGAAAAGTGAACTCCCGTAGAAGCGATTACATTTTACAGCAAAGCGAGATTACTCGTAAATATGCTAGTATATTAAAATAACACCAAATTATGTCTTACAACAAGAAAGGCCCCAGTTGTATGAGAACGGATTCATTTGTTTGTTCGCAAACCTAAATGTGACCCACAAGAATTTATGCGGAAAACCATCTGAGGATGGTTTACGCATAAATTCAAAGAGGTAAAGCCCGCGTCAGAGGCAGAAAAGTCGTAAAATTCGCGATTACAGTAGGACAGGCTTCAGTGCATTATGTAGCCTTTGCAAATAAATGATAAATCTTAAACTTTTGTTGGTCCGCTCAATGCACACGACTAAAAGTTGGTTGTTAGAACGCAATTTTTAGGCAGCTGTCGTCCATCAAACGAAGTTATGGGAGCCATTTGTTGAACCCTAACTACTCGTAAAAAACAAAGCATAAGATTTTAAATCTGCGGACTCAACGTAATTTAGATTTTCTTGGCGAGTTAAATTTGAAAGTCATCTCGTGTTACGCCAGAACGCGGGGGTATTAAGTCCGGTATTGCGCCGGAACTCTAGAAGAGCGCGCCATAAGTTAGTGTAGCGACGCGCTGCTAGTTTTGGACGCTAACGAAAAAAAAATAAATAAGCCATATTACATTTATTTTGTTCCGACCAACAACGTCCTCAGGGGTCTCCAATCTTCAAAGAAAAGTACACAGGGAACATGACCTCGACAAACAAGAAAGCACCGAACTAGCTGGCGCAGGTTCAAAACGAGTCATGCGGTTCTGCTTTTATACGTAAGCCGGTAAGCTCAAGCCCAAGGGATTATGGAAAAATTACTTTCTACTGGTATTTATTTAACCCGTTTAATCCCGTTATTTATCGTTGAAGGGTCCTGACTTCTTTTCCAGGCAAGAAAGTTCCGATGCTTGTCGGAAGGGGTCAACCCTCGTTTGACGCGGGTGGGTCACGCGTTTTTCAGTGACGTCGCGCACAAAGCTACTTGTCGCGGCCGATAAGGTGGCTTAGTTTGCCAGTCATGCAGTACCGACTGCAATCAGGTTTGGCGCACTCTGACGCACAATAGTGACGCAAATTTCGTCATTAACGAATGACACTCCGACGTCAAACGAAGGTTGTCCTTCCGGCGGGCAGCGCACGTTTGGTTTCGGTGTCGACCAATTTCCAGTATAAAATTTGACAATGAATAACTGCAACTGCGTGATCGACCATGGATTTTGAAAAATTGGGCTGGCCTTCAACATTGATTGCCTCCATTTACCCAATAAAGCAATGTGCCATAAAATATTTTTTTAATAATTAGTTTATTTTCGTTAATTAGCCATCTTTTAGTTGCATTCCTTCTTAAACATAATGCCCGCCTGACCGTATAACTAATATGCACAAACCGCATTTGTGTAGATTTTACGTCTTTTTTAGAGGAAAAAAAAACCCGTTTATAATCTATATAACCTTAACCTATACGTGTAACGGCGGAGTGTGACAGAAGTCAGGAGAGGCAAGTCTCGGTGGGAGAGCGTTAAAATTGAAAGGGCGTGTGCAGGAAAAGAAGCGTGGAATGCGCAAATGCACACCGTATTTGAAAGAAATCCGGGTGCACGTGTTTCCATGTGCCGCTTTTTTTCCATCCTGAGATTGATTACATAGCGAGTATTAATGCTCGCTGAGAAGGATTAGTTTCACGCGGAGAGCTGAGTTACGAAAACTCCAACGTGCTTGTCACCTCTACCGCTCCTCAAAATACGCGGGACATTTTATGCTCTCACATTCATGGGAGCCTGACGAAAGCACCGCACAACGTCTCGGAAGCAAAAACTACGTTAGGCGTGCACGCAGATTAAAGGTTTTCACACGCCCGTCGTATGAGCGGCGCGGTCGGATTTTATGTCTAGAAAACTATCAGCAAAGAGTACCATGAGTTTAAAAGTATCTTCTTTAAACTTAGCTGCAGCATAAGTAAGAGTAAACCCGGTTTTAATGGTAATGAGGCCAACCACGCAGCACTAGATCTTTTAGAATCCTTAACAAATTAGGATGGAAATGACGCAATAAATTGAACGTGTTTGCGTCTCTTGGACTTAACTGGTCAGTGAAATCCCTAAATTAAACATTTTTTTTGGTTTAGGTTTGAATAAGACCAGGTATGCCAAAAAAGCTCGTTAGCGCAATATTTACGTCCTGAGGCAGATTTTGACTTATAAGCAATTCAGAAAGGTGCTTCTAATTCGCGTGGGTGTTTTTCTCTCGGCACGCCTACACGAAATAAAAGCATCGGAGTTGAAGCACGTTGCGAGAGTCAAAATGGATCTGGATGGCGTAAATGTTGCACTACATTATTTTTCGTGCAATGCTTAATTTGTTTTACACATGCCTCATCCAGCACTTAGACTAATAGTTTTTTAAGGATTTCAGTGCCGCCTTAAGGCGGAGCAAAGTATAACTTTCGCAGCGCAAGGAGGGTAATATATTTGTCGACCATAAGATGAAAACAATAATTAGCCCGATTTAATTTTAACTGGTATTCACCCTACACAATGCGATTGCCCGAATTTGCTCGAATGTATCCGGTAATTCCAGGAACTTACCCTCCAGTGTTTCGTGTGGACATGTAAACGGCCGTGTATTTTTAGAGTACTCTGAAGTCTTCCAAGCTAAAGGAATCCGCAACTTGAACACATGGAGCCGTGAATGTTGGCAGGCCATGATAAGCCTCAGGGTTACGAGGCTCAAATTTATAAAGCAGGACAGGACAACCTAAACCTTGGGCTGCATAAAGCATTTAATCCAATTTACCACATCGTTCCAGCTTCTCCATCAAACGATGTATATGGTAGTCATGATCACTAACTACAAGCGGGAGTAATTTTGGAAGCAATTTGCATTTTCAAGGGCATTTTCTGGAGTGCCGTCATTCACTCTTCAGCCGAAAAAAAAAACATAAAAAATAATCAAGCACGCGAATTTGTTTGGAACCATCGTAAAACTTTTAATTATAGTTTCTGCTTTGTTCATCAAATATCACAGTCTCCAAGAGACAAAAAAAAAGTCTAATTTTGGAAGTGCGTTTGTCTTCAACCCTGTTTCTTGTAGATTTCCATGATACATTTAATGGTAGGGGTTGTTTCCAATAATTGCCAATACGAAACGACAGCGGAAGTAGTATTAGCATCAGTGAACGTCACAATTTCTTTAATATAACGTAAAATTACTTGGTCACGATATGTTTAGGTAACCACTTTTCACTTAATATCAGAACTCCTTGCCGCGTTCGAAAGTTCGTCGCAAAAGAGAAAGCGTAAACTATAGACTAGACAGTATGTTTCTCGTAACGCGCCTACTGGTTGCTTCGAAAAGTGCTCATAGCACTTTTTGAAGTCCAATCTTTGCTTCAAAAAGTGCTCATAGCCCAGAAAAAGGTTGATGTCATATTGGTCTCTGGCAAAGGGCCCATTTAGGAAAATTAATTGCGTTCGGTAGAATTGGCAATTAGTTTCCTGTAATTCACTTTTTAATTACTAAAATAAGAGTTATGACTTCAATTAGAAACTTGTTAGGCATAATGAAAAATACTCAATTTACCCATATCATAAATATAGATGTATTTTACGGCACTAAAAGAACAAAAATATCTTGAAAGCTTTTTAAATTTTTCGTTTTCTTAAAAATACGCATTTTGCGCCTCCAGTCCTGGTCCACCGTGACCAAGGTTCGCATTTAACATGAGCTTTCGCGCATTATTTGGATTACGGTGGGGGACCCAAAAATCAAAGCTTAATCTTGAAATGTCATTCGAACAGCAAATCTTCATTTCGGCGGCTTAGGCCACACTTTCTTCTCTAGTACCATAGAGGCGAGGCAGTAGTTGCGCGCTTGGGCCACGGGTAAGCAGGACCGCCGGCGGAAAAGGCGCTCTGGTAGGTAGGAAATGAAAACCTACAAGCGATAGCAACTGAAAATTATTTGTTTTGAACGGCGCAAAATGTTGCGCTTGCCTTATATTTTTTCGCAAAAGTGCGCTAATTTCGTGAATTTTATTGATACCCAGAAAGTTTTCAAATAAGACCATGCCTTTAAACTTACCAAAAATAAAAATGTTTATTCAAAGGTAATCTAAACCAACTATACCGAACGCTATTATATTATAAAATGCGTCCTTTGACAGAAACCAATAGGATATCAATTATTTGTTCAGTGGGATGTGTAGTTTTGACAGGAGCGATAATGCCCGCGTTATGAGAAACATACCGAATTAGGCAGATTCGGCCATTGATGAACCCTGTGTGTACTGACTAGCACCCAAGAAACAAGCTTGGCCGATTCTGTTAGCTTACAAATGCGTCTGCCATCAAAGTAGTGATGTCAAATATCGCTAAAGCTTATTTATTGAGTATCAGAAAAGCACATTTCTGCAGCCGAGTGCTTTGTAACAGCCCGTCATTTTTTGTTGTTGTAAATTTAAACAATAGAGAGGAAAGCTTTGGTTTAGGCAAATGTCTGATTTTAGACTGAAAAGAGATTTCCCTGATACTGTGAGAGAGCAAGAACCTCGTGAATTTTCTCATTTGATCGCTGATTCTACTTCACTAATTTGTTATTTACTGTCACTGGCAGAGCGTGATATGTTCAATTTGCGGCCACACTAAAAGTATTCTCCTAGTTAATGATTGAAGACTTTGCAGGTTTAAGGTTGGTACTTTACGTCTTTTTCGTTGTGTCCAAGCAAATCAATCACATAATATTTTGCTAGGCAAACTCGAGGCACTTTCGTATGTTCAAAAAGATTAAGAAAACTCACCGTTGCACACAAATTGTAAACAAACGAACGCTAGTTAAACGATAGTTATTAAGCAATTGGATTGGTCTCAATTTGATGGCCAACAATAAAATAATATCTTCGAGTTAAAAGAAACACGATGAAAATATATATAAAAAGAGTCTATTCATTCAAGACGACCAATATTGTCGATAAACACATACATGCGCAGCACTAAAATGTGGATTACCCTAGCGCAGATGGAAGGAGGCAAATTACCATATCAGAAAAAAGAGGTCACCGACTTTTTTGTTTGATAAATTCCGTCCTTAAATCACTTCTCGGGGTGCGAGACATCGTATAACGGTTCGCAAGTTCGGCAAGGAGTTTCTCGTTACCACCATATCATTCCCTATTCACCGTGCTGTCTTGGTTCTTATCTTTCCTTCCTGCCGAGCACTGAATTCTAAATACACCCTAGGCGAAAGTGAGTATCCTAGTTCAATTCCGTGACCCTTTTTTATCCCCGCATGGTGCAGTTGCCACATATTCTCGCCGAAGCCCGGAATCAATAAAATGCCCGGGCAAGGGCAGTAACCGGTGTCGGCGCTCGCAATTGGCTTTCTAGAAGGCAGAAAGTTGAGGTTCCCCGGAAAGAAAGAGGGAGAGAAGGCGTCACGGAACGGTTGACCCGTTTCAGTTCATGAGGAACAAGGCGATAAGGAAGGAAGCAACGAGGTAGCATGAAAGAAAACGATATAACATAGGAACGGCGATAAGAAAGAAAGGGGAACGAGCAAATGTGTTTTCACCTGGGAAAAGAAATTGCCGCAGTTTGTTAAATATAAAGGGGCTGCTAGGCAAAAAAACTGCAGGAGCAAGATGCATGAAGAAGCAGATTAGAGTGCTGCCTGTTTTCCTGGCAGGCGACAAAGTAGAGTAGAATAAACGTACCAAGATAGCAAAACTTAATTTTGCTTTTGAGAAAGGTACCGAGTAAGAGCGAATGTTCTAGCAATCACTCGTACTACTATCGAATTTAAATTGTGCACGAATTGGTTGCCAGAATTCTATAAGAATATAAATCTGATAATGCTCGCGAGCTACATTTTTATTAGAATGTTATCTTTCCAGCGCCATTTTTCACTCTCGCTTTCGCTCTCCAACACAGCGGTGTCATGTACATCATTCAGAGCATTTTAAAATAAAATGAAAATGTTTTTTGATTACCCGCTACATATTGGGAATTTTCAGTACAGTTTTATTTTGGAGACTATAGAGACGAATATGCTTTAAATTTGCCAAATAGAGTTTCTTTGGTTTGACACATCCTTTGTTTATGAATGGTATGATGTTAGCTTTTTTCATAGGGTGACTCTTTATTGCTTTATTATTTCTCTTAACGTGCAGATTATGCTTTATATGCTGTGATTTCTGCCACTTAAGAGCAATCACATTCTGACCTGTGTGAATAAATTAAATAAAATGAGAAAGAAACAAGCAAAGCCAAGAATCTCACACAGTCAACAAATTGCCGTTTTCATAGTGAATCTTTTTTATCAACACTGAGTCTTTAAAAGTCTCCCAGTGTGTCCATGCTTCTAAGCAATTTCGGGTGCTTTCTTAAATTTAACTCTTGCTCAGTTTGTTGTAGACATCGCAATAGTCTGTTGACCTCTCTCGTCATACGTGTACACTCAACACACATATACCTCATTTACGATTCACTTAGCGCAAGAATAGGAAAACAAGATAGAAGCTAAAAATAATTTTGTTCACGTAAATACACTGCCGGGCAGAATAAGCACACTGAAAGAGAAGAATCTGCGGGAAGCTGGATGCTCAGTGAATTCATTGTCGTATTTCCGTGCCAGCACCAGTTACAAAAATGTTATAACTAACCAAAATTTTGTTAGAAATACTGATTGTCCGGAAAAGTCAGGAGGCGTGTGTAGAAGAAAAAAAATACATAAATCGGTACTCTAATACTTGGTGCAAAATGACAAATCTAAAGGCGGCAGCCGTGATGGTGACAAATTGGCTATATTTATTCACATTGAAGGAAAAACGCGCACTAGGTGCAATACTCTAGGTTGTTCGAAAACGATTTAGATATTTTGTTTTGTTAGGTAATGCCATGGCTGACCGAATGCACCTCTTCTGAATATGCAATAAAGAAGCTCAACTTTTTTTCAGGGAGTACAAATGGCAACAATGATCAATTTTGAGATCCTTGATGTGTACAGCTATGAGAATGTTTTCAGTAGTTTAAGGGTTTTTAAATAACTACAGTATTTACTGGGTGACTCTGAGCTTTCCGGGCGATGCTAAGTGGAAATGAGATAAAAAGGTATTTAGGCATAGTGAAAACAATTTATTTCTGATGGAACCTTAAGGTCATAAAATGTCATGAGTGTATCATGAAACAAAAACCTCTGTGATAACGTATTGATTGACATATGATTAGTACCAATGATAGGCTTAAATATTGTTTGCGCATAACTGATAATTTGTAATCAGTTTACTGCATTTATTTTTCTGACATTCTAGTTGACTTTCGTAAGCTATGATATAAAATGTAACGTTCAGTTAAATCGTGTACAGATAACCTCCCTATAAGAATCAGGTAACACTTCGCTGATATTCTTAGCATAATTTTTGTATTTACTTCTTCACAATACACAATATGTCGTCAATTGATTCTTGTTTTATTCCTTAAGAGACTAATTATATAACGTTGTTCTTAAGAATGTACTATTAATCCGCCGCATATAACAAAACGCAGTGCTAACTAGCATTACTCCAGGCTTTCCTTTTGAAACATCAGTGTAGAGACATTATCTATTTAGTTTCTTGTGGGTCTATCTACAGACAAGGCCGCAGTTATACTAGGATATTTGAAGTTGTAATGGCACATGTTTGTTGTAGACAATTCTTCGCTGTTTTATGTTACTGAATTTTCTTGTATCAAAACGTATGCTGCTTTCATAAACACGGGGCCTTAAGAATTCCAGAAAACTAAACAATTCAGAACAAAACAAATATCACAACATCTCCACGTGGTGCATGATGTTGATTTGGGCGAAGCTCTGGTGGTGCTGACGATACTAATTTTATTGTTCATAGGTAGTGCTGATGGTGCTGATTGTTTTTTATTGCTCATAGGTAGTGCTGAGTTCCGGGTTGCGTTTCGACTTCATTATTACTGCTTTATGGTCGGTGAAATGCAGAGCCAGTGGTTCTTCAAGCGGATCAGCTTGGATCCGCTAGAAGCCGTGAGAACGCATCTCCGCCGCTTAACTCAACGATCCATGTCAGAAAGAGAATGTGTGGTATGGAACGTGGTCATATCCGCATTTGAGCATTTGACCGCAGCGCCCTCTCGTCTATAAATGTTGAGCCAATGCACACAAATTTAACGCGATTATATGCGCATTTTACCGCAGCGCCCTCTCCTGTATAGACGTTGAGCGGCTACATGCAACGTTTCATCCATGACAGACAGATGGGATGGCAATCGATATGAGCACGGACGCCGGACGGATGGACAAGGCTAGACCCTAAGGAGCTTCGCCCCTAAAAATAATCCAAGCGAACATCGTAGCACGGCCACGGCCCCTAGGTGTTTGACTGCCCTGTGAGCGAGTTTGGAAGATAAAGAGCCCGCAAGTAGTGTTTTGTAACCATAAAGTAATGTGGAAGGTCTATTAAAGGGTAAGGTGAAGAAATTTGGATATTACAATGTTTACGACAAATTACTAATCAAACTTCTCGTGAGTAACCGCAAAGATAAATAATAGTAAACCCAGCTCTTGAGTTACTACCACATCTCAGAGCCTCCTACTCGTCCCGCAGTTGTGGCCGAGTGGTTAAGGCGATGGACTAAAATCCATTGGGGTCTCCCCGCACAGGTTCGAATTCTGTACACTGCGCAAACATTTTTTCATTTTTTTAAGAAGACAGATGGGATGGCAATCGATGTGAGCACTGACGCCGGACGGATGGACAAGGGTAGACCCTAAGGAGCTTCGCCCCTAATAAATCAATAGGCGACGAAGTCTTTAAATTAAAAAAACACATAGATAACGTCAATATTGACATCTGAATTGGGTAGTATCACTTCATTTGCAGCACGTTAGGAGAAGCATGACTTATGTAAATCCTACCTCGATTAAACTCACTCATAAGTGCACTCAGTCACCCCACTCACCCTCACCGATGACGCGTGACGTGAGGGTAAGTGAGTTCGTAAGCCCCGAAAACTGATGAGTTTGAGGTTGACGGAGTCAAGCCAGTGAGGGGCATGATTTTGGTGAGTTCATGAGTTCGGTGAGTGCATGATTTCGGTAAGTTCATGAGCTCGTGAGGTTGCTCAGATTATGAGCTCGCTGTGAGGCGTAATTTCACGAGGTGGATGAAAGCATGAGTTGGGTGAGGGGCGTAGTGCGGTTAATTTATGGGCGTGGAGAGGGAATAATGTCTCTGAGGGGTCATGGGTTCGTCGAGGATTTCTGGAATGCCTTCGAGGCAGGGCGGGTAATGTGTCCCCTGCAGACATTTTAGGGGAAGTTGAGTTGTCCCACGCTTCGCAATCGGCTCGTACGGCTGTCCGGCTGTTCTCTACGAGCGGTGTGAAAGGAGAAAATGGCGCCGATTGGTTTATCTGCGCTCTTCGGCTGCGGCTCGCTTTGCTGCGGCTTGAGCGTGGTGTTCTGCGGCTGGTCGCTGCATCGTTAAGGCAGTGACAGGTAAGGTGGCATGGCACGCCAGTTCGCCTCGCCCACTTTCGTGCAGTCTGTCCGGCGCCGCTAAACGCGCGGCGTTTTCTTGTTTCGCCGGTAACCCAGAGGGCCAAGGTAGCAAACTGATATTTCGAGCGCGCTCGTCTTAGGCACGGTCGCTAATCTTGATGTCAGTATTTTAAAGCTAAATCCGGCTGCGAAAAGTCGCCATTCGCTTGTATAGTTGTGTGTTCAAAAGATAGCCTAAAGTTTCGCCATAAAAGAAAAAAACAAAAACGTATATAAAAGTCTTTGGGCTTGAGCACGCCTGACACTCAGGACTCATTCGGAATTGGGTGTAAAGTCTAATGTATTTATTTGGTAGCTTCTCAAATTTAAGTTGTTTGACTGTCATAAAAAAGAAAGACGTTCACAACACCATGTACCACCAAATTAGAGCGGAGCTCTTGAGGAGGAGGAGGGAAGGGTACTGAGAGGAAGGTATACCTCTCCTCCCTCCTCCTCTCCTCCTCCTCCCTGCTACTCCTTTTCCCCTCATCCTTCAAGCTCCTCCCATCCTCTCATCCTCCTCCCCTCCTCCTCCTCCTCCTCCTCCCCGCGCGGTGCATTATGGGAAATGTCCCATAATGCATCGCACGAGACCCTCGTGACGTCACTCGTGACGTCACGTGTGACGTCATGAGGGTCCCGCGCGGTGCATTGTGGGACGTTTATGGTATCCCCTCCCCCTCCTCCCCGCTCGTTGCATCATGGGAAATGTCCCATAATGCACCGCTCGGGACCGTCGTGACGTCAAATCTGAAGTCACGAGTGACGTCACGAGGGTCCCGCGAGGTGCATTATGCGACATTTCCCATAATGCACCGCGCGGATACGCCGACGGCGACGGCGACGCCGACGCCGCTCAAGCCGGAAACACACGCCTAAGAGCTGCACTCTAACAAAAAAACAAAACAAAACAAAAAAAACTTGCAGACGATAGGTTGCTAAATTTCATTCCAGGAGGTATGAAATGATTCTTTTACCTTCGCCTAATATCGGTGATAACAAACATTTCCCCTTCCATTTGATACGCGTAGTGTTGGATGGTTCGAGAAACATCCACCGTCCCGGTGGACGTTTTTTTTCAATTACTTAACGGATCTCTGGTGGCTGTCGTCAGTGGCATCCAGGACGCCAATCACGACGGCTATAATGATTATTTACGTCGCACGTCTGTCCTCAGGTACGGGACGGTACCATTTAATCCCCACTGCGCGACTGTGCTACAGCTATCGCTTTCGTTTCTATGCACATCGTGGACACAAAATGCGACTTTTAATGCGAAAGCAGTAACTGTCTCATGGAGCGTAGCCGGCGTTGTCTGCAGAGGTTGTCTGTAGCAGCGAAAAACGGCACATAACTTCCCATTGGCTGAGCGAAACGGCACCTGAATTCCCATTGGTTGCGACGCGTCATGTGGCTCTACAGCAACGGCGTCATCATTGCTAAGGGGCCAGCCGAACTGCTGGCAGCGCAGCGGGGAGAGGCGGCTATTTTCCGAAGTCTAACGTCTTCAACCGGTACGCGCAGCTGTTTGACGTGAGGGGAGGGGGGGGGACGTGGGTATGCGCTGGCCTGACGTAAGGCCTAAGGTTAGGCTTAACATTACGCTTTGAGGTCTAACGTCGTCAACATGTACCGGCAGCTTGGGCGATGATAAATCACGTGCACGTGATTTCTGCTTGCGCCTCGCCGAGCTTTGCACTCCCTCCGCTGCCTCACCCAGCGGCGCAGCAGTCACCAGCGAGCCAGGGCGGTCTGCGCGGCGCACCACACTCTAAGAAGAAATGAAGGAAAAAGGTGGCAACGGTGCGTCTTCCTTCCTTCTATTGACGCGCCCCAAACGGTCACGAGAAGCAGGGAGGAACGAAACGTTTCTCTCCTTCGCCAGGCAGACGGGAGAAAGCTTTCGCCCTCCCGACTCATCTTCTTTCGGTTTCGTTTTTCGAGGACGTCGCGCACGTTGTTTAATAAATGTTGTTGAGTTGATTGAGCTTCAGCGGCAGCGAAGGCCGCCTGTAATTCCGTCTTCTAGTACAAACGTGCAGAACATTTCGGTTGCATTGACGTTTTTATCACTAATTTTATCAAACGAGCAAATGAAGCTGCTAGAAATAGCGAAGTTCCGGAGCAGTGCCAGCAGCGCTACGTGCACTGGGTAAGATGGCCGTCTCCGGATTGCGGATCCACGCCGAACTACAGTTGCTACAGTAGCGGAACCAACGAGGTAGAGGGGCTTAGAGTGATAAACCGGAAGTTCGGAAGTGGCACCCCCCGGTCGCCGCCATGTTTTACGCAAATGTGACCACTCGTCACGTGACCTCACAAAAAGCCGTGACGTCATCGGTAAGGTGGCAGCGCCCAGAAGTAGTAAATGCGACTTTGTTTGGAGCGCGGTAGCCGTGATGTGCAGCTGCTTTCCGACGACCTCGGGCTTTTTTGTGCTCGCTGACGCAAGTATAATGTGAAAACATGAAGGAATGAGACTTTATACCTTTTTCGCGCAAGATCGCTCTTGATCATCTGGATATTAACGCTTGTGAGACAGCATCAGCCGTATCACCGTACCTGTGCACGGATTCCCGGATGTGTTCGAGGATCGATAGAACTTTGAGTGTTTTTAGCGTGCAGTTTTCGCATTCTCTTAGCTTTGGTTGAACGTTGGAATGTCTGAGAATTGACGCGAAATTTTTGCGTCGGACGTAATGCCTAGGGGAAATCGTTTCAGCCCTAGGTAACTGCATAATCACAGCCAACTTTTTAGCGAGGAAGTTCCTGCGATCTTTACGTTTTGTGCTAATCGACGATTCTACATTCGATAGCTTTTCTTCCTTTTTTTGTGAGTGCGAAGTGCACACTATTTTCAGCTGCGAGGATGACGTTTTATTGAGTGTGGGGATGAATAAATCGTTGCAGGCACCTGCTTCAAAGCTATTCAACTTGCTATAAGAACAACCGTTTTGGTGTACGCATAGATTAACTGCACATTTTCCTCTTCCGTAGGATTTATTGCAGCAATACTTTTTTCATCCCGAGTGCATTGTAGTAGTTGGTCAATTATTTACTTGTTCTAATGACCTTGACAACATAATTCATATTTGTGTTCATCCCTTGCCCGAAGAGCAGTACTGTTGAAAAATGTTGAGATATCCTTTCAATCTCTTCAATAGACTTTTTCAAAAGTGTGGGCTGCCTATACTTTGTATCACCGTAACTTTGAAAAGGGCAATCGCCACAGCCCCCTCGAGCCTATCAGAGAGACGGAGTGAAGGTATGTGACAAATCTGTGCAGACGAGCACTCTGATGATATGTTGTCATGTGCCTCTCTCCAACGTGCACATTAACTCACCGAGACTGTAGCCTTCGCCGTTTGCCAAATTGGAATGGAACGATTAACAGTAGCTACTACTCTAATTACCCAAGACCTTCGTACTTTGGGCATTTGTTCGACAAGAATGTTATGTCCGCCGTCATTGTGAACTCGGCTCAGCGCCTATTGGACTCGAATGCTGCGTTAGCGTTCGACGTGAACTGGGGCCCATTCGTGTGCTCTAGGCCTCAAAAAAATGTTGGAAATTGTGTTGCTTGATGGGGTTTTGCAAATGGTCTATTGTGTCATACGTATAGAAAATGTCCTGTTATAGAACAATGTACCAACACATTTAATTAAACTAGATGCTCAGAGGTGTGTTCGTCTTGGCAATTAACAAGTTACAGCAATAATTATTTCTTACGAGTGTAATATTTATGTTTGGTAGCTGGGCTGGTTTTGCGCTCATTAATGTCAGTGTGCTATGATGTTATTATCATATGTGTAGTTTTAAGAATCCCCTCTGCAATGCCTACGAAGGCCCCGGGAGGGAATAAATTAATAAATAACATTTTCACATCACTGGAGTTTGTTTTTAGATGCACCACATTTTCAGGAGAGGTGGAACGAATGCAGCACCATGCGACAAGTCTGCCAGTCTGGTATGTCCCATTAATTATTACTGAGGGGTCGGATATGGTGATTGTTCTCAAAGGTCCAGCGTGTGCAGTGAACACACTTCTCGGTGTCTAGACTCTGAAGGTGTAAAGGCAAGCGGAAATATGTTTATTTGGTTAGTGTATCAAATGTGTTTACTTCCGCTTGATTACATAATTATGGATTCTTAGCAAATGGTTCCATAATGAGTTCTTTCTGCGACAGTCTCGTGTCAGGCGTTCAGTTGTTGTACCTGTACTTCTTGTTGTCGGATGACGCTCCTGGCATGTCTGTGTTCAGTTTGGTCGAGTGGCAACTTCGATTGACTGATGCCGCCTTGTAATCATACGTCATGTGCCGCCACTGACATCTGATGCACTGGAGCTGCAGGGCTGGCCTCTAATCCGCACATTTTCCTGGTAGTTTTCTGCGTCAATGCAGCAAGCTCGGGCATGTATTGCTTACATGGCTTTGCGTTTTCCTGTACCATTGACTTGATGACTGGGAACGATGTTTGTTTGCTATCCCGGCCATTTCACTTCCATTCCGTAATGGTGATTTCTTCTGCATCCCGCGACCACTGCAACTTGTGTAAGTCTCGTGTGGAAAAGTGAAGTCGGGTGATGCTTGGTGTCCACTTTTGAGAACAACCAACCATTTTATTTCTTCAAGTCACTCAGCGGCATCCTCTTTCAAAGTTGGAAATTGTTTGCTTCGTGGCGTGGACACAGATAATTAGTGTCAGCAAATTATTAGATATTGTCCTTGGACGACAACCGACACCAAATCAACTGTCCTTGCATTGCCGCTCACCTGCTTTGTTGTGCTAACCTCCCACCGGGGTGAAGGGGATCAGGAGCTTCGGGGTAATGTCGGCATCAGGGACAAAGGGCGCCGAAGATAATCCTCAATGCTTCGCGGACGCTCGTCGAGACGTGGTCGAGGGTCGTTCCGCTTGAACCCTTGCAGGCCAATTCATTGGTATGGGTACCTCCAGTAGACATGGTTGGCCTCGTGCAATGGTAGCGGAGTGGTTTTCGGTCGACCATTTGCAGCACCTCCGTTTTCCTCGGTGTATTTTGCTCAGCGCGGACCAAACTGGTTCGTCCTGATGTCGGGAATGCTTCGGCGTTGGGGTGTCTCGTTGAATTGGTATTGAATAGTAACGGGTAGCCGGTGGCGGTCGTCGTGACTTTGTGGCATCAGTCGCCCTCGGTTCGTCAGATGCCGCTTCGCTCCGAAGAAGTCTCCAGTTGAAATGCCTGTCGAACTTGTCCCGAAACAATCTCGGAAATCAAAATAAAAGCCGGGCAACTGATGGCAGCAAGTAGCTTCCTGATCTCCTCCCGGAAAACATTGTGGATGATGTCGCGGATGCCTGGGAGGCTGGCGTCGAAGTTGCAGATGGACGACTCGAGTGTCGAGACGCTGGGGAGTTGTTCATATTGACAGGGCTCGGGCCTGCAGTGTACCTTCAATGTTGGAAGCCTCGTTGACCCTTCGACTGTTGTCGTGGGGTTGTGGACGAGTCTGCCGAAGGTGTTGTCCCTCACACGAGGGGCATGGGATTCTTAGCGTCTTGTCTTCTAGAGTATCGGGGCTGGCGTGGGTGCTCGATTAGGCGCAAAACATCCTCCACGAAGGCGGTGACGCCCTCGTTGGGGCCGTGTCCTGGACAGAATCAGGAATTCGGCTCTCTCTCGTGAATGTTGGCTGATGAACGTGCACTTCAGTTCAATCTTGCAAACTTCACATGACGTTAAGGAGGATTCGTGGTTCTCAAACCAGTGCGGGGGAGTTTTTCCCACGAGAAGTATAGGGTTTTTTAGGAACTTGTTGTCCGTCTACCCACTGTGGCGGGCGACACTGTCATATTGTTCAATCCAGCCCTCGACGTCTTCATGCACCTTGCGTGAAAAGGCATCAGAGTGTGAGGTGCAACGGGCATGCAAACAGTGGTGGGAGCGGATACGGTTTGCTGCTACAGGTTTGTCATTGTTGGCTGAGTCAGATTCGGTTTTTCTGGCAAACAGACCGAATTCCGGTGGTTTTTGCTGGTCGCAGCGACTGGCTCGGATTTCAGGTTCTTCATGGTGCGTTTCCGAGGTTTGTCCTTGTGGTACTCGCTCGTCTTGCGGTTTTTCTGCCCGGCTCGGGATAGGACTTGGTTCACGGCTCGCCGGGGGTTTAAGACGCGGGATAATCCGCCACCAGTGTCTTGTTATCGGGCAACTCGGCTATGGCGCCTGGGTCCACACAGAGTGATGGGCTATGGGCAAAGTCGCAGCAACCCTACCAGAACACTACGATGACAGCTGAGCATGGCCTAGAACTTCCAGAATAGTAAATATTGGTAGAAAATAGGACTGAAGCAAGCGTCCGTGACAATATAACAAAACGGACAGAAGAGAGTTTATCCTGACCACTAAAAAAGCTGCATTGTTTTAGAGGCATTCTGTTCGAATAAATCCTCTCCTTCGGGGTTTGGCGACTGCCGTGGACGAACTGAACTGAAATGGATGTGGAACCACTCTTCTGGTAATGAGCCGCTGCAGACTGTCGTCGCAAAGCGGCGTGAACGGGTGGACTGGGTAGGTAACACGCGCGATGAAATGTCCATATAGCTTGCAATTCGCGTAACGAGTGTTGATGAAATATTTGTGTCGACGAAACGTGCTACAGACAAGCGGAATCAATACCAACTGCAACACCTGTGCTGCGTGAAAGTGCACGTCTACGCAAGAACAATTTGGGAAGCAGCACAGTACCATTTAGCACGGCGCGGGAACGACAAGCTTCAAGGCAGCTCTCCGGTGCACCGCACAACGAAATTGAGCCTTCGGACATTTGAACGAAGCGGCACCATGATTGCACACTGCCAAGCATGACTCACGCAATTTCCGTCGCTAAAGTGTGTATCCAAATATATGGCACACGCTTCACTGCAGACCTCAAAGATTCCGATGGTAAACGAGAGCACAGAAACTTCGCCTTAAAATTTATCCTAGCGGTATCCGAATCAATCCGAGGTCCGAGCAACGTAGGGCCGATTGTCTCTCGTGGCAAAATCCCCGTCGGTCACCAGCGAAATGCACACCGTTCCTTCGTATTTTCACGTTATACCTACGTCAGACACCACGCTGAACTCTGAAGTCGCTTTCGACCGGCCTCATATGACGGCTTCCGCGTCTGAAATCAACTCGCCGACACGAACGACAACGAACAAAGCATCCGACAAACTGCGGCCCAGCTGGTACCAGCCGCTGCATGCGCGCTGCCATCTTTCCTGTGACGTCACGTATTTTGTTTGGTCACGTGACGAGTGGTCAAATTTGCGTACAATGGCAGCGGCCTTATGGGGGTCACTTTCGAGTGCAGACCGGAACCCCATTTATCGCTCTAAGCCCCTCTACCTTGCTGAGCGGAACCACAGTGAATAAGCAGACAGTGGTCCCACTCAAGGCCCCTTCCGGTAATCGGGTGTTAGCCAGCGCCCTCACCACATATCGCGAACTAAACACCTTTTATGTTTCTGATTTCTTGTTACAAAACGCCGTGTAAAAGTAATCGTTACAAAACAAAGGAATTACACCAGTAAGGCTAATTTTTAAAAACATAAGATTCGTAATTTTTTTCGGGAAGGAAGAAAAGAATGCTTGACCGAAAACCGTTACACGGTTACCCAGGGTTACGACCAATGAGAGGAGTCAAGGCGCCGGGCGACGGGCTGCTGCCAGGCTGCTGCGCAGATTGCGGAGTACACTTGCGTTTTTGGCGTTTAAATTTGAAGCATTCGAAGCTGATAATAAAGCACCCGTTGAGAAGCTGGTAAGTTGTATATTCTAGTTTTTGTTATTGCAAATAGCATTGTGTTATATATTATACTTCGCTTCTCTGGAAGTCGTCGTTTCCGTGGCAAATATCGCTGAGGAACTCGCCGTTACACAGACTCGTATAGTGGTGAATTATAAACGTGTGTATATTAAGTTTTTTGAGGTGCTGATTTTCCTCTTTGCATCACTGAAGCTAGTGCCGAATCGTCTTTCTATTCGGAATCACGAACAACAAAGTTACCGCGGTTTTGCACATGTAGAGCGAGGCTCGAGTTAGTGGCGCTAAAGTTAAAGTTGCGTCGAGTTATTCGCAATCTTCTTTTAGCCTATCTCGCTACCTGCACGCACGTGTAGATGGCACAAATAGCAGTTACAAATTCTCTTCATGGTTTATTTTTTTTAACCTCGAGCGCAAGAACGTTCGTTTGCCTATGAATCGTAAAAGGAATTGACGTATTAATGGGATTTTTGACAGAACTACAAAAACGTAAAGCAATCAAAAGACAAAAAAAAAATCAATTTCAAGGAGACGTTTTGCTGACACCAAGATCTGATATAATTTTCTTGTAAAATTACTTTCGTGTAAAGATACCGAATAAAAATAAAAATGAATCCGCGCGGCATTTCTAGCCAACACCCGTCCGATCCATTCAACTTCACCCCACGGGCACTTCAAATGCACTTCAAATGAAAGGCCCTTGCGGAATCGCTGAACCAGTCCACACATTTTCGTTTAACTCAAGACCAGGGTTGTAAAGTACCTAGGGACAAGTAACTGGAAATCGGTATGTAGGCATTTTTGTTTTACCTGAGGTACGAACCTAGGTACTTCCGTTACTCCGTATTTGTATCTGTAGCTTAGGGACATTCTTCAGTAAATTGTAACTAGGGTTCTGCGTTTTTTGGGGGTTTACTTTTCTCCTACACATTCGGTGTTGTTTGTGTAAATTGGTTGAGTCATAACCATGTTACACAAAAAAACACCAAATCTGTAGGAAAAAATTAAACCCCAAAAGAGGGAAAAAACTTAGAGAAAAAAAGAAATTCGGAAACGCAGAATTTTATTTGTAACTAAGTGAAGTTTCTTTTTACAGGTACTTTTCTATTCACTTCGTCAAAATGGTAGGAACTATAAATCTTGAAGTATTAACACACTACCCTGTGCCATGATTAACGTTGAGTTGAGTGCGACCTGGGAGGCACTGACTTGATCGAACGACGTTTTAGCGAACGAAGCCCCGCCCAGAATGTTTCATCGAACGACACTTTAGCGAATGGCGGTGTTAATTTGTGTGAACGATGGAGTAGGGATGCCGTTTTAGCAATACCAATTTATCGAATCGCTTCGGAACTCCGTTTCGGAAAAATAGCGACCTGCGTCCTTCATCTCAAACCAAAATCGACTTCATTGCTTATTTGAAGCTTCTCTGGAGATAACTTGAAAGATGTGCGCAGTTTCTGTTGCCTGCAACTTTTCCTGGTGGTGGCCCTCTTCTACCATAAATGCAATACAAAATGAAGTGAAAATACATTGTAATTACAATCGTAAAGCAATGTAACATCGCACACATAATACAGTTTTCACTGAATAAATCGGACTCAAATTTCGCCGTTATCAAAACTAAAAAAATTCCGAAAACAAAAAAGGTTAGTTTTCTTCCGACTAAAGAAAGTAAAATAAACGAGGAGGCTTGAAGCCTTTCGCTCATCGTCGCTAAGGTTAGGTGCATATGCACTCGACTCATGCGTTTCTTCATGCGGCCGTCGTCTTCTGGGCCCGTCGACGTCAACACCGGCTCTGAGGGCGGGAACGTCAACATGCGAGTTTCGGCGGTTTAGGCGTGACATGGTAAGCAGTGGAAGCTGTGGCATCGGTGAACCAATTGGAGCGTGGGGATAAGGCACGTGAGGACTCAACTCCGATGTGGACATCGCATTGACACCAATAAAGCACATCTATCGAACTCGTTTTGTGTGTATCCTTGGTGTAAAAGGCTATACTTCAATATATTCTGACAAATTTGGGGAAAGTAAATACAGAAAGTATATTTGAAGTAACTGCACCTGTACCTAGGTACATTTTTAAGGAGTACATAGGTACCTTTTCGTATGACTGACTGTAACTGTATCTAATGTACATTTTTGAAGTAACTTTTACGGACCCTGCTCAAGACATCCGCTTGTTTTCCCTTAACTTGATAATTTTTAGAAGACATTAGGGTATTCATTTGTCTGGCAAGGTAATGTCTGGCACGGTATAGGTTCTAATACTAATAACGACAAATATCTAACAACTACATAATAATGACGGGCACCGTGCTGGACGAGCACGCCAACGCCTTTGTTGAATAACTTTGATTATCTCACTAAACTAGTTCATAGATCATTCTTAAAAGTAGCGACTGTGCCACGACATGGACGGAATAAAACAAGACTGACAGACAGAAGCAATGCTGTCTATTAGTCTTCTTTCACTATGTCGGTGTCGTTGCGTTGTTTGAACATTTAAATGTATATTTGTCTTCTATGATATCCTACATAATGCTATTGGACAAATCTTCGTTCCCCCTATTGGCGCAAACGTAGAATAAAATAATTTCTTGGAACCTGCGAAGACATCTTTAAAATGTGTGTTGCTTTAAATAATAATAACAATAAAAAACGTTTATGTGGCAGAAAAAAATTAATCTCGCCGCACAGAAGGAACACGAATTCTCAGCGATTCTGACGAACATTCTTGATCGCGTGAGAAAAATATTTTGGCACAAGCCAGTTTCCCGGCTTCCTAGCAGCAATGTACTAGATAACTTGGAACAGCGGCACTCAGCAGTAGACCGTTTTTTTCCTGGTTAGGTTATCAGATGTAAATATATGCTTTCTTGTTTTCTTTTCTTCTACGAGTGGCACCTCGCAGCAGAGGAATCCGCGTTGTTTTCTAGCGTTAGCAGGCGAGTCGTCTTCTAATGACACCTTGGCTCGCTTCATAAGGGCCAAATAAGATCGCTGTCTCGTTCTCGCGGAGAATCGGATCGGATATCCGGAGCCGCTTTAGATGTGAGAACGTTGATGCCAATTTTTGAGTCATGTCTTTTTATGTGCTATGTACCGTTTTTTTTAATATTCTTTGTGGTCATAGTTTGGTTTTTGCTTTTGGCTTACTCGTTTCATTGCATCTGTGAATTCTTCTATGTTACTATAACACCACGTTCAATGATTGTAAACTGCATTTTCTCTCTGCAGACTCTTCAATGATTTTTTAAAAGTGAAACCCAGACCTAAAGAATAAAGTTTAATTGCAAAAGTTAGCAGACGGTCTTACCATTGTCGCTGGGTTGATTGAGCCAAAGCTCCTGATGTAGATCTCGCAAGACACATTGGTTGCTCCTCCTGGAGTAAACAAAACGATAAAAATTTAGCCTAGAATATATTGGAAACATGTTAGCATCTCGAGCGTCGAGCGCGGACTTAGGACTTACCCAAGTGTCCCGTCGGCATCGCCCGCCTGTCGTACTTGCTGAGCAGCTTATCCAGTTTGTCGAGATCGCCCACAGTTCCGTACTTCCTGCAAAAAGTAAACGCGCTTTTGAGTGACATTCCTGTTTCCTCATGAGTATCTCATATAATTATGGAGAATAATCCGGGTCAGTTGTTAAGACTATCAAACATATATATCACAATTGATGGAAGTTTTTGGTCCAATAAAAATGCAATATTGTCGTTTGAGCAGACTAAAACCTTTTTGTTTCCCCAAATTTGTTTATTTACCAATAACCACCTGTATTTCGGGTATTGGTCGTTATTTTGTAAGTTTTTTATGTTTTACTTTTGTTCCTTCATGCACACATGATATTATCTATTTTGACTTGGTTGTTCTTCTCGTTGTCTTTTCTCGCTCTCTTCCTCTGGTAGCGCAGCGAAAATGGTCTACAAATGTAGCTTTTTCACGTTTGAGAAAGGAAAGTCTCTTTCAATGCCGTTTGTGCCTGATAAAGTCTCCGTTGGGATTGAAGCATTTTCAACCTTCACAACTTCTTTGATGAAGAATATAATAAGAGAATTCTATTTCAGAATAACATTTTTGGGGTTGTGTTTTCTTAAAATATTCACAGCAGTGCAAAAGGTCTGTATGGTATACTTTTTATTACATTTTCGTGCTGTTCTTCTGGAATTTTTTTATCTTTTTTTTATAGTATACTATAGTGTTCGTGTTACTCTCAGCAAAATAAAGGGAACTTTGACATTAGTCAGCTGTAGCGTAATATTAAACCTTAATATATTTAGTGCATGGATCGTCCGTTTAATTATTTTCTATTGCGTCATTGGTGTCTAAATGTGTCGAAGAAAATTATTCAGCGTTACCCTCTCTCGAATCCCAGAAACGTGCGGCAGAGTTTCTATAAACAAGAAAAGTAAATTTGATGATTTAAACTAAAAATTCCATTAAAAAAAAAAACAAACAGCAGCGCACACGTCTATTTAGTTTGCGGCATTAAATATTGGTTGATTTGAACACTGAGGTTGTTAAGGTTTAGATGTCACAGAGGCTTATCTGATGAACCAGGATCTCGCTTTGATTTCTTGGGCTGAAGAATCGGTCGAAGAAATCTGGATCGCGTGTCAGTATCACATTTAAGAATATAGGGTCTTCTTGAAGTGAGTGTAGTAGTCGTGATGATGTTGTTTAGAGGCAAATAATAATATTTAAAAAAAAAAAAACTTTCAAGTTACAAATGCCTCGCATGTCATCTTCGACTAGGTGTCGTGAATTGTACTCTTACCGTTGAATACTATAGTGGAGACGCCGGTTGTGGCGTGTCCCAGGATTCTTAGTATTGCTCCGTAGCTAATCGGTTTGCCGCACTAGCCGGAAAGGGCGACGAAGAACAAGTCCCTTAGCAGGAAGTGCGAACATAATATTCTACGCTACACTGACAGTGACTAAAGTGCTCAAAATAAATAGACACTTTCTCTTCGTATCACTAAACGCGGACATTGTTTGTCGTTTCCTTACACTACGGTGCCTGGAGTGCGTTTCCGACCGGTGCGTTTAGCGTCCTATGCTGCCCATGTATGGATAGTGGTCCCGATGTGGCAACAAATGACGTCATAAAAGCCGGGGAGTCACGCTGCCGGATGTCGCGATCCTGGCGGTTGGTCTCAGAGATGCTGGCGAAAGCCACGAGGGAACGCGAGTGTCGCCGTCGCCAAAGCGTCACAGCACCTGGCTGTCGATGCTTCCGTGGACCGACGTGTTGAAGAGCGACCTGCAGGAGAGCAGGCGTCTGCCACATCCACCACCGCTGTCGGGACACCACCAGGGTCGCTGGCGGCGACAGTGTGACACTTCTATGACGTCACGAGGCGGATCTTGAGGTACCACATTTTATGGCGCTGTAAACGCACCAGGAGACGGGTCCATTTTAGACGAGCGAATGACGTTTTAGCGAATGACGTTTTAGTTAGAAAGTTGCTGTTAAGTAGTGTGGCTCGAAGCACACAGTGGCGGGTTCGTATTTAAAACTTAAACCGATTCGAGGTGTTGCCTTTATTATACATCGTAATATTTTCCCCGTGGTGCACTCGCATCTACCACGAATATACCCTTTTCTTTGCAAGCGTCATCAGGCAGTGCTCAAGTCTTTGACGTCCCTGCCAACTTCCGGTTCATAAAAAAAGAAAAAAAAGCTCCCTTGACAACGCTACTTGAAACGTGAATGAAACACTTAACCACAAATTTTCCAGGTGAACGTCAAAAGAACGAAGAAGCGAGAGATATGCTCAACATTTTCGAATATTCTTGTAAACCAACTTGTCTCCTCCAACACGTTAAATCGTACAGCCAAAAGCCCTCACTAAATCGCCAACTTCGTTTTTCGCGTAGCACTTATGCTTTCTAGCACTGGTAACATAAGCAAGCTCGACAGGCTTTTAAAGACGGTGCGACCGGAAGTCGCCTGGAACGCAAGGAGCGGCTCATGTTTGCAAACAGTAAAATGATCTATAGTACACTATGAGTACTTGGGTGAGTGACCACCTTTCCTCTCCTGCGTTACTATTGTTTGACCTAAATAAAATGATACAACGTTATTAGTCCGTCATTAATCAATTTCCATGTTTAGGAAATACGCGCCTGCTTGAAGTGGGTATTACGAAGCAAAAAGAACAATAATATATAAAACTGTTCACCCTCTCGAGCGCATCTTCGGGGCAGTGTTGATGAAAGCGCGGATTTGCGGATCAACGGCGGTTCCGAATTTCGCGGATGCAGATCGGATGCTGACAAAACAATTTTAAAACATTGCGGATGCGGTTCGGGTGTGATTACAAAGTCTGCGGACGCGGATCGAATGCGGATGATCCAACTATTATTTACTCAGGGCTCTAGATGTATAGGTACAGTGCCGCGTGCGTTGCGAGGTTGGCCACACACGCGGCACCCTCACGGAGAAACAGGATTCCAACCCCTCGGCCTGGATCTTTGTTTTGTCTAATTTTCTACCCTTCCGGAAAGTTCCAGTTCATTCTCGGCTATCATCGAGTATTCTGGTTCAAAACATTTCTGATATAACCGCGTGTATGAAAGCAGCGCAGACGCGCTGCTTGCAGACAGTCGCCCTGTCGTCACCGACGCAGGACGCGCGGTACTTATCTCTTTATGTTTATAGGCACAAGTTTGCCTTAGTAAAATATTTGATTATTTGATTTAGATTTGTTTGCGTCCTTTTTATTGACGTTCAATAGGTACACATATATAATAACGTTAAAAGCCAAAACAACAAGAAAGCAAATTAAGAAGTTAAAAAGTGTGCGTGGTTTGTGCAGGACAGATTACATGCTTTCTGTTTTTAAAGTAAGATCAAGATTGTATAATTTTTGTTTTATCGTCGCTTTACAAGTGGTCAGCGTATAAAAATTTAATAATTTACGTGGAGTTTTAGTGGATCATTTTGATACCTTCAATAACGATACCAGGCATGCGCCTATGGGTGAGTGGAGTTTCGGGTATTGTTATCGGAGTTATCGCATCTATTTCCCAAATATCCGTAATGTTTGAGGAGCCTCGTCCTGAACTCAAAAATTGAAGGTAAAGCATTCTATTCTTAGAATACTCTGCAATGTGAATGGCACGCTTTAAATAATTAAAAAGAAGGCTATAAAGATCTTTGCGAAATAACAGATGCTATTGTTTTTTATTAAATACTGCTTACTGTATGTGTTCACTATTGAACAAGAAAACCTGCAATCCAGTTGCGACCTTCAGTTTTTAAGAATTATGTTTAATAATTTGATCATGCGTAATTTATCTGCCACGCCCATATATGTAGTTTATTGACCGCGGTGAAGCTTTTTTGTTCGTTTTTGTTTTGTTTTAGCGAGTGAAGAAGAACTTCCTATTAGAATCATTGGGTGCCGTGATACTGCGAACAAGCAGCCGCAACTGTATTTCTCCTGAAACGGTTGTACTACATTAGAAGGGTTGTGTTCCCTTTGAGAAATTTGCGCCGATGATTCGGTCGTCTTTATTCGACTTACTAATTGTAAAAAATCGTTTTGGTATAATGTGGAGCCTGGAAGAGTTGCTGGAGCTAGGCGAAATTATAAAAAAAAAAGAAAAAAAAACAATTGCTTTTGGAAAATTAATTGTTGAAATTTGTATAGCCTGAGCGATCCTGTATTCTTTTTAATAAAAGCCAATTGAACTTATCGAATATTTTGTTTGGCATGCGTTTAAAAGTTCTTAGTCTGTGCGCAGAAGAAGGAACAAAATTTGATCGAAATATATACACAGTTGTTTACAAGTAGCCTGTGTACTAAGCACTAGAAGAGTAATTGACGAATGTATATGTTCCAGTCATAAAAGTATCTTGAACATACGATCCGTACGACCCGATACTTCTGAAAGTGAACACCAGAACAGCAGCTGTTATATTATTGCTTAAGATCCAAAAAATAAAGTTCGCGTGATTGTGCACTTATATGTGGCATCTGGAAAAAAAAAAAAACGATTTCTCGTTACTCATAAAATTCTTAATATCGAACTTGACAACACCGAAGATGATGCACGTGAAGGCTCTATAAAAATGTCTAGAGTTCGATTATGCGATTAAATATGATGTTGGCAATTAATACATTAACTGATCAACCTGTACTTTAATTATTACTTTCGCAGGCCAATAACCAAGTTATGTCGTAACTTAAAACATAAATCTGATCACCTCCAAGCTCGGAGTCGATTGGCCAGTAGATGTTTCCCCCAATGGATAAGTTTGTAATTGTCAGTGTTAAAACGCCACGGTTAAAGAAGCATGAATATAGAGTGTTCACGAATACCATGTGAGGCCCCGGCATTCTAGCCGGTCTTCACAATCATAAAATCACGTAGGCTGGATTATCTACGGCGTCTCGCCCTATTTCGTCATTGCCAGGGTGCCCGGTTCTTACATATGAAACACTGATAAGGAAAAAGTGAAACTTGGGGATTGATGAGGACAACGGACTATTGTGTTTGCGCTCAGACTGCAGAAGATACAGACAACAAGTCCTGAACTCAAACTTTTTCACGATATTCAAAAGCCGCCGTCCAATATTTCCTTACCGGAGTTAGGCGTTACTGAAAGGAAGGGCCCGTCCGAGAGTAATGAAATAATAAAATGGACCTGTCCATCACTTACGTAACTCAATATTTTTTTTAAAGTGCATTGAACATATTGTTTGAGACACCTATTACGCACTGTCATGTGCAGTGTAATACTCTTTTTTCCATTTATGAAATTAATTGTTTTGCAATTTATTTATGAATCTTTTGTATTTTTGCTTTCTGAAATGTTTTTTTTTGTTCATGCAAAGATAATAGTTTTTTGTTTGGCTACTGAATGGATTGTTTATTATATGTTTGATTTTAATTCTAACATACTAAAAACAGAAGAGGAGGACAAGATTCGATGTGTGTCATGTTCACCATGCATTGATCAGGCTCGGCGGACATTCAATGAGGGGATAGTCTTCATGGCAAGTCGGCTAAATAAATAGAAATACGTTATTCAAGTTTGTGATTACTGATTTTAGGACGAATGTTGATAATGAAGTATTGACAGCAATTACTATTTAAGTTTGTGATTACAATTACGATTGCTAAATATTTTGCAGAAATGTAACAGTCTTCGAGATATCAGTGGATCAATTGTAATATTTTTTAGCCCGATTAACAATTTGTGAGAAAAAATAACGCCACGAGCCCTGCCCACAATGTTGCTTGGATGAGTGATGCAGTCTTTTCGTTCGTATCGTCACTATATTAGCAAAGTGTCCTTGGTGGGTGTGCCGATGCCACGAGTGACGACATCATTGAAACGACTCTAAATGAAATGAAAATGGACGACATGACTGTAACGTGAAACTTGATCAATCAATATATCAAGAGCTACAGCAGATTCGCGAGTTATTTCAATAGGTTTGGCCTCTTATAGTAGTTGCCTACAATACTGGAATTGCAATATAACCCATAAACCAAAAATTAAAAAGATAACTAACGGATTCATTCATTTAGCCAACTCATCATGGCAATTACTTTTTAATTAATGTACGCCGAGCCTGATACATGGCGAAGACAACACTCGCCTAATTCTTACCCTTTTTTAATTTGTCAAAAAAATAAAATCAAACAGTTTACCCGTCAGTAATTCGCTCTTTATCACACGTAGCGTTTTCCAACCCCGGGCTTACAGCATGAATAATTGAATAAATAAATGTACACCTCTCAAGGTTCAGATTTCAGATTTCTTTATTTTCAAATCATTCATTCATTTACACAACAATTGTTTGGACCCATAGCCACTATGGCTTGTATCGGGTCCAATCACAAACTACGTATCACCGTGCAGCACGAAGCAAACGTTACGTCAAATATAAATATCTTGCGTACAAGATGACATGGTTAGCTCATTAACCCTGAATGTCATAAAGCAACTTTTTTATAAAGGCAAAAAGTTAGATTTCTGCTTAATATCCGTGGGTATATCAATCCAAATTAATGCACCGTTGAATTCAGCAAGTCTTCGACCATAAACATTCTTACATGGTGGTAAATTAAATTGACTATGAACAGCAGCCCTCGTATTTCTTGATGGGCATTTAAACACAGATAAAGGCAGTGGTTCATTAGTTCGTAAAATGGTATGTATTATTTGAGCTATTTTTAATTTATATACTAAGCTTATGGGTAGCACGTGTAATGATTGAAATAAGTGTCGGCTTGCGTCAGTTCTACGAGAAATTGTGATTGTTTTTAGCGCACGTTTCTGTAGACAACTAATTGACTCTAGGTACGAAGGATATGTATTTCCCTATGACTCTAAGCAATATGGTAGCTGAGTGTACGAATGCGAAGTAAAGAATGCGTAGAATACTTAAGTCAAAACATTCGCGCGCCTTTAGTAAAGTATAACACCCATAAGCAGCCTTCGAACAAATATTATTAATTTGACTTTTCCAGTGCATGTCGGAATCCACAGGAACACCCAAATATTTGTAGCAAGAAACATGTTGTAATTTTGAATTGCCCAGGTATATAGCCAATTCATTATCGTTTTTTTCTTTTTCCTAGAATGAAACAATGAAACATCATGTTCGTGGCAATAGAAGAAAAATACAGAGGTATCTGGCTTCTAAAACAGCTGAAAACGCTAAACCTAGCGCGTGAATTACAAGACGGATGTGTTTAAGCTTGTCGAACCGGTGAAATACATTCCCTTTGGTCCATTCATTTTAACAGAACACGTAAATGCGATTTCCCCGCTCCTTTTAGGCCATTGTTCGTGCAAGAAAGAGAAAGGAAGCGACGCAGCGCTCCTAGCGGCGAGACGCGAACGATCTAGAAAAGAACGAAAACACGCAACGAGGTAATCAGGAGTTTCCAGTAGCGCAGTGTGTGCGTGTTTTTCTTCTGTTTTCCTCGTCTCGTACTTTCTCGTGGTTTCCGGGGATTGTCGCATCGATTGCTCTTCTCAATTCGTCGCGACCGGGAAGCCAGCGCGACAAAGGCGGAGGCACCGGAAAAGCAGATCGCAGCGCACCCTGCAACGACATACGAGTCTTCAAATGGATGTCCTACAATTCTCAGCGTTTTCTGCCGTCTCTTTGCGTTCGTTGATTGTTAACGGAAAACCTTGGTGGCAATATCGTGTACAAAAGCTGAAAACATAGTCGTCTACGGCAATCAGCAGCATTCGAAGCCAAGGAATGTGCTTGTATACCTTTTTTGTTTCTCTGAGTCGGATTGTTTGTAGCGTTGTGCACCCTTAACGACTTCGTTCGCTGGCGTAGCGATCGCGGTGGTAGATTTAGCTCACGCTGGGAGTGTGAGTTTGATAGAAAGAGGCATAGAAGTTCAGAAATGCGGGGTGGGGGAAATGAAGAAAATTCCTCCAGTACTATCAGAAAAAGAAAGTCATTCCCTACTGCCAGATATATGACTCTGTGTAATTTATCACAGAGAATGGGGAGCGTAAATTACTGCGATTTACAATGAAATTTTAGCAAATGGCCCGACTGAAAAAGAAATCCGTTGAACGAAAAGGGGGCTTACGCAGTGACACTTAGAACACAACGTCTTAAGGGCTGCTATAACAGGACACAACAGATGCTGCGCACGTCACGAACCATAACCTATATGCACAAAAACAACGAGCGCGCGCCGAGAAATTTCCGGCGCGCGCATCTGTTTTCAGTGACGACAGAATTGTCTCGAATAAATGCGAGGCAGCAAACAGAAATCAACCACGCCAACAGAAAAGGCAAACAGCACGGGTTTCCTCCTCGCCTCCTCGTTGTCGCCTCTCCCTTTCTTGTTTTTGGACGATTGGGGACAAACAACAACAGAGGAGGCCTTGACGACAGCGCAGCAGAACGTGTGAATGGCTGTCCACACCCACGTGATCAGGACGCTTCCAAGCCTCTGCCTAAGGACGCAAGCGGAGGATGTTGTGTATGTCAGGGACTCGAACTAATGGCTGATTCCACTGGTGGATCCGGAGTGTTTTCCAAAATCCGCGAGGAGGCAAACATCCGCTTCGCGGGACTCGCTCCAGATCGACGAGAGGAAATTGGACTAGCATTTTTCGGAGCGACCCGCCGGAGAGCGGTCTGCCGTTCGAAATGGCCGCTGTTCGACCTTGACAATCCGACCAACACCTCAGCAGCCTACTGAGTGTTCCGACGACCAGTCACTGCTGTCACTGTTCAGGTTTGTAAAGAAAATGCGACACAGGTCGTGAGCATTATCCGCACCATGGAGCCCATTTCACAAATAGCGAGGAAGACGTCCGCATTTGCCACCGACCCATAGCTACGGGCCGGCGCGGTGCCGCGGGCACGCACAGCGATTGCCATCGGTTGAGCTCAGATTGCTGGTATAACTTTCATAAACAGAAAGAGGTAGCAGGCCATCACCTGCACGGTCATTGCCTAGTCTATTCTTGCTTTATTGTACGAGAAAACGCCGGCGGCGTGCAGTGTATAAAGGAATAATATCATGGCGAATTGCTAGGCAATTGTCTTGGATACGTGAAACGTTCTTGCACCATAAACGTGTGATGCAAGATATGATGCATCACATCTTGCATCCCAAACGTGTGAATTGGTGTGTAGGTCACGCGACTTCAATGTGACAGCTAAATTTAGCGGGGAAACCGATTTGGCGTTGAGGTCAGTCACTTCAACTTTCCTGATGAATCTAGCGGGTAAACTGAATTTGAATATAGGTGACGTGACATCACATCACGTGACGTCAGTGTTTCTGCTAAATTTATTGGGGAAAACTGAATTTGTGTATATGTCAGGAGACATGAAGTCATGGGACATCATTCTTCCCGCTCAATTTAGCGGGGAAACTGAATTGGCGTTTAGGTCACGTGACATTAATTTTCCCGCTAAATTAGCAGGGAAAGGAAATTCGTATATAGGTTGTGTGACACTAAGGCATGTGACAATATTTTTCCCACTAAATTTAGCGGGGAAACTGAACTGGCGTTTAGTAGGTCGCGTGACATTCATTTTCCCCGCAAAATATGGCGGAGAAATGGAATTGCCATTGAGGTCACGTGACGTCAATTTTCCCGCTAGATCTATTGGGTAACTGACTTTGTGTATAGGTCACATGACACGAAGTCATGCGACGTCATTTTTCCCGCTAAACTTAGCCGGGAAAGAAAATTGGTGTTGAAGCGTCATGGCCTCAATTTTCCCGCTAAATCTACCTTGGAAACTTAAATCGTGTGATGTCACCGGTCACTGCTTGCGGTTCATGAAATCCGGAGCAACTAGCCGAATTGCGTTTCAGGTGAAACAATCAGTTGCGGCAAAATGAAGACGCCTGAGATTGCCCGGGCTTCTTTCGGATTTTCTATCGTTCTTTTCCTCGTTGTTCCTCACCGGACCACATTGTCAGCAGCTACAATTTGCCACGCTCCAGACCCGCCTCTGCATTCCTGATCCACGCGAGGTACAAGGAGCATTCGGGCCGTCGCAACCCCGAGCACCGTGACCCCGAGTAAACAACCGACGCGTTCGAACGGGCCCGACTCGACGGTCCGGCGCGCATGCGCGCCGCAGAGTCAAAGGACATGACGTAGCACGACTTCTGTCGACTTCCGCCAAGCTCCGCCGATTTCAATGGCGCAACCTCGGCAGGGCTGGAAGCACTGCACGCGGCATCTGCCGCCACAAATATAAGAGGGGAAGATTAACAACTTGAGCCGGATCTGCCAGCGGAAGATGCGCTCTCCAAAAGGGGCGCTTTCGAAGCGCTCAAAATCGGCACGCGGAATTTACCATAAGTAGAGTGCCAGGATTTAAAGGGAAGATGAAGCATTTTTCAAAAAATCTGATTGCGAATTCCACCGGTTAATTTGGAGCGCCTCGGGATCAGTAGACCAGATCCGAGGCGGTGTACACGATGCGAACGTAGTCGCTCCGCCTTCGGATCCCCAATTGAACATGACCACTCCTCCAGGATCAGCGGATGCCTTCCCGACATTCCCCTTCCCGGGAATCCCTTCCCGCGCTCCCGGATCTCGAAGCACATGTTTTCGAAATCACGGCGCTAACAACACGCGTTCAATGCACGAGCGAAGTTAATCATGATGGGAAAAATAAGTGCTGATATGCGATGTGATGTGTAGCCCACTTGCCTCTTCATCAGAATACTAGTGATTGGTGTCCAAGCAAGAACGTCTCGATGTTTGGTCTCTTCTGCGGAAGTCCGAAAAGTAGTCGAATTCATGCTGGACATACAAGTAATCGTCGTCGTCGCTGCACCTCTAGACACTGCTGCTTGAGGAACGTTTCGAGCAACTTGATGACGAACTGTCATCAAGCAGCAGCAGCAGTAAAGCGGGCGCCACTTCGCGAGCGGCCATTGCGAATTATTCCGAGGCGAGATGTCAGGCGAGAAAGGAAGCCACTTGTGCGCGCCGAGGGCTGGCCAGGATGGCTTCCGGTCGAATCCGCCGAAATTACCGGAACGACTTTTCTCGGATCCGAATCGAGATTTGCAGTGAGAGCTGATCCAAAATGACGAAAGGAACACGTCTGTGTCGATTCCCATCACCCATGAAATAGGCGCGCTCCAGAAAAGTAGATCCCGGCGCGCTCCGAAACAACCAGTGGAATTAGACATGAGTTAGGGGCGAAGTGTTGGAGCTTTTTGTTCCGTGAATTCCGTTATCGCACGTTTCATGGGCAGAAGTAAACGTAAACCGGACTTATTAAAAAAATAAAAAAATACGTGCTTCGATTTCTGACGGGCATGCGGTGGTCCTCTCTGTCGCCTGTTATCTGTCCAGAGCGTCGTAACGTCATTGACGGTATCCCCGAGCCATCTAAGTGGCGAGCAAGGGTCATAAGCTGACCCCACTGATGACGTCACTTCTGCTCGTTTTTCTCCCAGCTCTGGCACTTTCCTATCGTCGGCGCGTCGCAACGGGCGGGTCTACATTGAAATGTTAATTGGCTTTTACGACGCTCCGACTGATAAGATAAAAATAAAACTTAAGAAACATAATGTTTAAGGGGCCTACATTACAACTTTTACTAGTTTGTTCGAAATCAAGGACCTCTTCATCTTCCTTTCATGTCGGAGCGTCTTCTGCCACAAACTTCTACTTCTTTATTTACATAACTATGTACCAGAAACCAGACTTGGACGTAGTTCAACTACACTACTCAAACAACTGTAGTTTAACTACTTTTCCGAGTACCTTGGTAACTTTCAATTACAGCTTTATTTGGGTAATTAGTAGTTTAATTTAACTCCGTTTTTCAGGTAAGCTTATACTCAAATTACTAACTACTTTCGAAATCTAGTGCTAATTTTGCTCATCACAAAAGTTTGAGCGCAGAAACAAAATAAGACGCCGGCAGATGAACTGGCTTTCCCGAACAAGGTGCCTCTCACATCCCGTTTTCACGCACTTACACTCGGCAGCCGTAGAAACTGCATCACAGGCGTCCTGGGGCCGAGGTGGCGACGAGCAGCCAAAACATGACTCCGGCGCGCACGAACGCAGGCAGAGATGCCATGGTCGGGTATTGACCTAATCCGGTAATGCACGCAGCCGCCGCGCCTCCAGCTGCAACCGTGAAAGATGGGGACACTCCGAGGGTTGTTGTTGTTTTCATGTTGTCGGCCTTTAGTGAGTTATGACTTGCCATCTTGAGTCAGAACTCACTTTAGTGAGTTCTGACTCAAGCACCTGACTCGATACGTGATCTTCGTCCTCACACCCTACCGCTTTTACCCACCAGAAGTCCGCACCCCAAAGTGCAAGCCCTGCTTTCGCATCGGCCACCAAGCTGATGTCAGAGCTCAAATCAAGTGTTAAACTTGATGTAAACAATTCTAGTGGCGCCTCCCGTGGTTTCCACGAGAGGCGCCACTGGAATGACCTTGCAGCTGGGCGCCTGTTCCGATGGTCGCGCCGTCGTCAGCGCATACTCCCTTGCAAAGCCGGACTCCCCGCGCACAAACGTAGACACGAATAATCCGTTCATGGGAGCACGTATCCGCTTCCAGCTGCAACTGTACGAGCGCCGATATGCTTGTTCACGTAATCCTTCGCGTCCTTCCGACCTTCCACGCCAGGGAGACCTTCTCTTTGTTGAAAACGTTTTACTTGTCAGGCGTGTCAGGCGCGTCAGGATACCGTAGTCGCCGGCGAGGATTGCGAGTCACCCTTGGGAGATACTTTTGTTGGACCCGGCGTCAGCGGCGAAGTACACTTCGTTTCATCTTCTGTTACACCAAAACAATTTTGTTTTTTTCAGAAGCGTAGCACTAGCACCGCAACGATGCGCGCAGTCGTCCGGATGATCTCATCGTCGTGGAGCGAGACTTCATTCCTTGAAGGTCATGTGCACTCGCTCAGCGTACTCTCCAAACGTCGTGGGAATGAAAAGGGGCCAGTCATAACAATCTCAACTTGCCAATGAAAAAAGCTAGAGGTACACCTAAGCATTTCTTTGTCGTCTGCTCGTCCGCTCCCTTTGTCGTCTGCTGCGTACTAGCGCGCGCGGGCTTCGGGATCTCGGAGGCCACTGAATAGGGAGCCTCGTCGACGCGCGCCAGCGAATCGAACCGAAGGCGAATCGTTCCTATTGGGATCGCGGAAACCAGGAGCCGCTTTCGCGCTTCAAACTGATGACGTCAGCTCGCTCCATGAGACAGTTAATGCTTTAGCATTAAAAATAGAAAAAGAAGGAGAGTTTGTTATAAAAGACCGCCTAGCTGAGACAAACCACATATATTTCGTCATGGACACCAAAGATGCCGACACTCGCTTAACCGACACTGCACAGCCTGTTTTTGAAATTCAACGCTGCCTTTCCATCCCAAGCCACGGTGGAACGCCTTTTTAGCTTGGCCGTGGACGTCTTTAGGAAGAAAAGGGGGAAACTCTCCGATAATAACTCTGAAAGTCAATTCCTTCTGCGAGCGAATAAGCTATTTTGGTGAAAACGCAAGCCTTAAAATGACTGCATTTATGTTAGGCTCGCAGAATTGTTCACGGATCAAAAGTGCTCTTAATTTTGATACCACAAAAATAAAAAAGTAACTTCGAAAGTAACTTCAAAACTAACTCGTTACTTTTTTACAGTAGTTCGTAGTTTACTCAATTACTATTACAAATGCGTAAATTCTACTCTACTCGAATTACTTTTGGCGTTGATACTCAGTAACTTAACCACCATTTTTGAGTAATTTGAACATGTCTGCCAGAAACCGTCAGCGTGACATGATTTAAGTGAGTCAGTTGAGGGAGGGCACCAACCGGATCAGTATTCTGCTCTTTTCAAGGGGTCCACAATCCCCAAGTCCCCAAGTAAAGATTTCATAAATCACTGGTGACTCATGAATGCCCGTTGCTAACACTCGCTCTTGCTTTCACCCCAGAAGAGAGAGTTGAGTCACAGTCCGTTGTAGTCGACCCTTGCTGTTGCTGACTTGAAATAGTATGATGACGAACGTAGTAAAGTTGAACTCGTTTCAGGGCGCTTCGGCGCCCGTAGTCTCCCTCGGCTCAATGGTACGTCAATGCTGCACGTGACCCGCTGCACCTGTGATCCGACGCACAGAAAGGAGGCTAGAAGTGGCTTGAACGGTGTCGATCCAGCCTTCGTAGCCCCTGCCTCATCTGAGGCGCGCTGTTCCTCACAAAGACTCAGAGCTCACACCCGTCCTGGCAATCCCAGGTCGCAGTTCACGAGGACTTCTGCTTGGACGACGTTAGGTGAAACTTGATCACATGGATGTCGCCATTTTGCCGGTCGCAACAAACCATAGAAAAAAAAATCTTTCCCGCGGAAATAAACAACACCAAAAAGCATGTCAAAGGCAATCGGAATAGGTATTTCCGTCGTTTCCACTGCGCATGCGCAGCAGCACGAAATGGGAGACCGCCATTTTTGGTCACGTGGTGCGTCCGGCTGGGGACTGCGGGAGGCAGTGGCGGTCGCGCGTTTCGAAGTTCTCCGACATGCCCCGACGCTGTTTTGTCGTCGGCTGCAGCAACGACAGCAAGCGTTGTGGCGGTTTAAATTTCTTTATGTTCCCTTCTAGTAGCCTGTGCTCGACGAAGCGGCAGCTGTCGATGCGGGCGATCCGACGAAACAATGCGGACGGCTCGTAAAGATAGCCTTCAAAGCACTTCCGGGTTTGAAGTTTCCACTTCAAGGAAGGTTCATGTATTTACACCTTTATGTTTTTATTGGTGCGTAGATACAAGCTGAAATATTGATTATGTATGCTGTCGTGTCGTTTATGTGCCACGCAGAGCGAGCGCCGCAGAGTTCGCGTTTCTGTGATGGTGCGTTTGACTGGCGCACGTTATTGCTTGCTAAAGCGAAAGTCTCGCTTTGCTACCCAAACTCCCTGTCTGTTTTTTGATTGTTGTAAAAATTGGAATCGCCCACGGTTACAAAATGATCATAATAATTCATTGAGCTGAAGTGGCTGTGCTGCCCAGTTTGTTGCTATAGGCCCACCGGGAAAGAGGAATGGTTGTAGTTGTTTCACCACGACCGCAGCTGCTGGTCTTGTGGTTGAATAAGAAAGAGGAAACAATCGACTTGATGTGTTGTCTTCATGTATGTATCGAGTAAAGAAATTAGTTTGCAACATTGTCTACAGGCGCGACTCAAAACAGACAGGTGTGGTCGAGTTTCGTGTTCTTTCTTGAGGATTAAAGCCGGGGTCACATTGATCACACATCGTGTCAGCGCAATATCCGTGGTTCGAATGCAGCATGCGAAGTGTTCTCCTTGAACTCATTGCCATGCGGCATTCGAAGCACAGATCTTGCGGCGACTCGCGTTCGAATCTGTATGCAGACTGTCTTTTGTACGATCTATAAGCGGTGTGACCCTGGCTTCACAGTCATAGACAGCTGTAGCTTGAAGTTGGGGTGACATTAATGCCGAGGCTCGCTCTGAAATCGGCTGTTGCACGTGGAGATCTCAGATATCTATCAAAGGTGTATTTTTGTGGTGAATTTGGCCCTGTGAAATTTCAAAGTGTTGCTTTCTTCGAGTAAAAAAACGAGACCAACAAACTCGCCAGGCTCAACGACGCTTGCAAACGACTCGGTAGTCCCAAAACACTTCCACCTTTGACCCGGGCAAGTTTGTTGGTCTCACATTTTACAGAAATACAGCATCGCTTTGATATTTCACAAGGTAAAATCCACCACTTAATTTACACTTTTGATAAAAATTTGACATTGGTATGTGCAGACGCCGAGTTTTTCGGACGATTTTAGAGTGAGCCTTTACAGTGCTGAGAATACTTCTTGTCAATGAAAATTTGCAAGCGGGTTAAACAAATAGCTCGGATTCATAAAAGCTTGTTTAAACTGTGACTCGGTCTCGGATACTTCCTGAATTTACTGCCGACACTGCATATAACATGAAGCCTAGATTAATGAAAGCATTTTTGCTATCCGATTGTTCGAAGAGAACTTCAATCGTGTCGTCAGTCATAACGAGCACCATGGCGATGTCCGTCGTCCATCGATTCGGCCAAATGTACGAACGGACGAACGCGTCCGTAGTCAAAGCATTCATTGAAAACAAATGTACTCGTCGATCGCGTTGGATCGAGGAAAGACAGACGCTAGGCGCATTTACCAACCGCGTTGCGTTCAGACAGCCAACATAGCTTGGAGTGGGCAGAACCGAAAGCAAGGCAAGGCCATCAAAAACGTTTCTCCCTCTTGCCGATAGATGGCGCCCAACATTCGCGGAAAAAGACCGCATTGGATAGAAAACCTCTACTTCCTGCACAAGAAATGACATGACCGAAGTAAACGCGTCGTTTTTGGAGAGCCCTTTACATTGTTACGTCTAAAACTCTTTGCCACAGGGCTTGTCTTTCCCTGAAAACTTTGTTTCGTGCCTTAATCCTGCCTTGAGCCTCTCCGCGTGTGCGTTAGGGAACTGGGGTCAAAGACAATATTTGGAGCCAAGGTTAAAAGTACTAAATATTAAAAAAAAATATATATTTAGCTCTTCGATATCGTTATCAATATTTAACGGAGGCGCATCGCTGTCTAGTTTGTGGTTTAACATAAATAGTTTTGTGTCTCGTTTTTTTGACGTTCCTTTGCCGAACGAAAAGAAATGTTTGAAATAGGTTGGAAGGATTTAGGTGAACTTTACGATTAATGTGAATTTAGTTTTAGACACTTTTTTTCTCTTTCTTTGCATTCACGCACCACCTACTTACTTTAGTTTTCGTGTAGAAGTAGTAGCTTATAATATCACGCGTACCGCCAATATGTGACTCTTACTACAAAATGCTTATATTGCTGCCTCTGAAATTCATAAACTCTTGTAGTTAAAAGAAAATATTAGCAGCGCAGAGACACGGATAACAACGAGAAGGTATACAAACAACAGCGTTGTTTTTCGCCTACCTTCTCGTTCTTGACCGAGTCGTAGGGCTAATTTTAATTTTTAACCATGGAATACCTACTAGCCCGAACTTAAACGTTAGTCATCTTGTAATGTTTTTTTTTCATGAAGTTGCACGAGTTGTTGGGATAGGTACACGCAACAAGTCTGCCTTTTCTTCGTGATAATTATAGATATCCACCTTTGACAAAGAAGGGGCACGCGCATACCGCTTGCATACAAGAAGGTACACCGAGAGCTTTGGGGAGTAATTAACTTTCTATAGCGACTTGTACCTCAATGTACTATATTCAAAAACGGGATTATAAAGAATGGCAGCGGTACATTGGTTGACGCCAACGAGATAGTTATCCTCAGACTTGTACAATGTACTAAAAAATGTATTTAAGCTACGATACTACGTGCCATTGAAAAGTAAATGTGTTGAGAACCAAATACTAAAATCTGTAAAGTATCTAAGTAAATTACGAAATACTGAAAAAAAATCTCGTCACTTTTACGATACTTTTAAGTTAGAATTTATTCTACAATTTACTGTTAAACAACTACCTACGAAAGAAAGAAATATAAAAAAAGCCATTACCCAAACGCTTCATTGACTCGCGGGAACAGTTGCTTTCCGAAATTTGCGTCCGACAATTTGCCCCTGTTTTTTGTAAACACATGTCCGCTGTCGCTTACTTGAATGAAGAAGTTGCACTTTGGCCGCAGTCGGTCAGCTTGTGCCCTCTTGGCAGTGACCAAGATAAATCATTCCAGAAAAATCTTTTCTTCGCTACTGGGGATTATTTTTATGCCCCGAGTTGATACAAACAAGCCTTGTTTCTTCTCTGTACAAAGAGTACAAAGAAAGGAATGGCAACACATTGATTTCTATCTTCTTTCCTCCAGAAAAAAAGGCTACAGTAAAATGCGAGTAACTTACGAAGTGACAGCAAGTTACTTGCAAAAAATCCTTAAAGTTAGAATTGTAAATACTAACCTTTAAAATTATTTGTAGAATGTCAAGTTAGCACAAAAGCATTTAAGATGGCGGTAATTTGAGTAGAGCATTTGAGTTACGTACAAGTCTGGATACTGCGTAGAACACGTGTTTGGTTCGTTAAATCTTGGTGCAATCGTTTAGGCACTTAGCCTCACGTACACCACGACTTCCGACGAGAAGGCCATTGGACGCTGTAATCATATGACTGCTTAGGTCAGCCAATAAGAGTGAGGCGCTAAGCCTCGACTGAGTCCCTGCGACGTCGATGCCGCATATTGTTTTCTCGGTCGTAACGCTTTTGCATTTCTCTTTTACGTTTCGCTTTTGCATAGACGCGTTCACTAAGTTCGCCTCGATCAAAAACGTTTTTACGCTGAGATATGTTTTTGATTGAAACGACACCATCAACACGTACGTGTTTTCATATTGACATTCCGAACTTTCTGACACTAAATATATATTCATAGAATTTTTTTCTGAGCTGTCGAAGTAAGTGTCGTTTGATTCAGGCAAATATTGGCAGCAGGCGAATGAGTGTCCTGAGCGCCAAGTCTACTGTACCATTTAGCCGTGAATGCCGACACTATTCTGCTGTGGACTTTTTCTTGATTCCTGGCAGTCTACCACCTTCCGCTTGCCAGACGTGGAATCTATGACTGGAGATGGTATTATAACTCAAGGAAGGATCTGTCTTTGTCCATCGTGCGCTGAAGACTACTTACTTACAAACAGTGTTGTGAGCGTTACCGAAAAAGAAAGTATCGAAATACGTTACTTGTTATTTGCAAACAAAAGGAACGCGCTACAGTTACCACTACCGATAAAAAGTAACAAAACACGTAGCTCGCTACCGGCAAATAAAAAGGACGTGCTACCGTTAACGTTACTAAAAGAATAACGAAATGATCGTTACTTGCAAAAAAAGGAAGAGCTACCATTACCGCGTTACTGATAAAAAGCAACAAAATACGTTACTCGTTGCTGCAAATAAAAATAAACACGCTACCGTTTCCGTTACCAAAAAAGGTAACTAAATACGTTACTCATTACTTGCAAAAAAGGAACGTGCTACTGTTACTGTTACCGATAAAAAAGTAACAAAATACGTTACTCGTTACTTGCAATTAAAAGGAACGCGCTACTGTTACTGTTACTGATTAAAAAGTAACGATATACGTTACTCGTTACTTGTAAATAAAAGGAACGCGCTACCATTACCGATAAAGATGAGAAGTAACGAAATATGTTTCTCGTTACTTGCAAATAAGAAAGAGGGCGCTAAAATCACCGTTACCTAAGAATGTCACGAAATACGTTACTCGTCACTTGCAAATAAAAGGAACGCGCTACCTTTACCGTTACAAATGAAAAGTAACAAAATACGTTACTCGTTATTTGCAAACGAAAGGAACGCGCTAGAGTTACTGTTACTGATAGAAAGAAACGAAATACGTTGCTCGTTACTTGCAAATAAAAGGAACGCGCTACCGTTACCGTTGAAGATGAAAAGTAACAAAATAGTTACTGGTTACTTGCAAATAAGGAAAAGGGTGCTGCAATCACCGTTACCTAAAATTATCACAAAATACGTTACTCGTTACTTGCAAATAAGAAAGGGGCGCTGTAATCACAATTACCTAAAAATGTCACGGAATACGTTACTAGTTGCTTGCAAATAAAAGCAACGCGTACTGTTACTGTTACTGATAAAAAGTAAGGAAATACGTTACTCGTTACTTGCAAATAAAAGGAACGCGCTACCGTTACCGTTGAAGATGAAAAGTAACAAAATAGTTACTGGTTACTTGCAAATAAGGAAAAGGGTGCTGCAATCACCGTTACCTAAAATTATCACAAAATACGTTACTCGTTACTTGCAAATAAGAGGAACGCGCTACCGTTACCATTACAGATTAAAAGTAACGAAATACATCACTCGTTTCTTGCAAATAAAAGGAATATGCTACTCTTACTGTTATTGACAAAACGTAACAAAATATGTTTCTCGTTACTTGCAAAAAAAGGAACGCGCTACTGTTACTGTTACTGATAAAAAGTAACGAATAACGTTACTCGTTGCTTGCAAATGAAAGGAAAGCGCTACCGCTACCGTTAAAGTTGAAAAGTAACGAAACAGGTTACTCGATACTTGCAAATAACAGGAACGCGCTACTGTTACTGTTACAGATAAAAAGTAACGAAATACGTTACTTGCAAATAAAAGGAACGCGCTACTGCTACTGTTACTGATAAAAAGTAACGAAATGGGTTACTCGTTACTTGCAAATAAAAGGAACGCGCTACCGTTACCGTTAAAGATAACATGTAATGAGATACGTTACTCGTTACCGGCAAATAAAAGGAACGCGCTACTGTTACTGTTACTAATAAAAAGTAATGAAATAGGTTACTCGTTACTTGCAAATAAAAGGAACGCGCTACTGTTACCGTTACAGATCAAACTTATGGAACACGTTACTCGTTATTTGCAAATAAGATTATCCGGTACTCGAAGCATGTAACGTAAGTACGTTATTTGTAACTATTTTGAAAAAAAAGTAACGACTACGTCTCCGAGAAAAGAACCGCGTTACCGGTGGCGCCGTTACTTTTAACGCGTTATCGCCGATGCTGCTTACGAGGCGGTTAGTGTAGGCAGACTTGTTTGTCTACCGAGCATTTTGTACGAGCCATCAAGCAATATGCGAGTGTTCACAGACCAGGTAATAGTCTTCCGGTCGGCACACAAGAGAATCAGAGGGAGGGAGGCATTAATCCATAAGCTACTTCATATCCCTGAAGAAATGCACGCAATGAGCTCAGTTTACTGTCACGTAGTTAACATTCAAACTGCTCAAGGATGCATTTTTTTTTTGTTAATGCCATGTGAGAGCGCGTAGTTTAGGAAAGGCTAGTGAAGTCAAGAGAGAAAACATGCTAATGCTCCCGGCTCCAGCTTTTGGACTTCTTTATACGTTAGCGAATTGATTTTTTTATTATTTTCGAATCGCTTACAACAGGAGTTTGCTGACCGATTGTTCCCGCGTTTTCGTTTTATATATAAAGATTTGATTTAGTAACGCTCCTGGGCTTTTCAAAACTTAATTCAGATCAGGCTTTAAAATAAGTCCTCTGAAGTACTGAAATGTTTTCCCATGGAAAACCCTGACTGTACTTATCGATTTTTAATAAAGACAAAAGACAAAAAAGGTTGCCTTATTTCTCAGGGAGCTATGCACATTACTCTAAAATTTAATAAAAAGTGCATGAAATCGGGTGGCTGATATACACTTGTTGTAACAAATACAGCGTGGATCATACTGACGTGCAGATGCCATACATGCACGAATACGCTTTATTTAAAGCTGGAAACGCTTTCTTACTGCAGTCGTCCGAAGTTCGGCCTCCCAAAGAGGAAATATTAAAAATATTTTCGAAAACGAGATCTGCTGCAGGGCTAATCCCACGCAAAGATAATTTTGCCTCTCAATCCAGCTGGGACGCAGCTGCTTGTCAAACCCGCGCTTCACTCGTCGCATGCCAAACGCACCTTGCTCCAGCTGCGTCCTCCGTAATACCGGGGAAACTTCTGTGCCGTATTTGTAAAAAAAAACAACAACAACATTTAATCCTTTTGGGCTTGACTCGACGTCCAAGAAAGGGTTGTGATTTTTTAATCCCCAGTATCTGATCCTTTCGTGCTGACACTAAGATCGAGTATATATATATATATAAAGAATGAAGTTGAATTGGTCAAGTTAGGATGTAGACGAAGATATGCAGTGTATCTTAAAGTGCCATCTGGTGCTGCAACCAAGAGGCAATTTGTCCAGTTTAGCACGACTGATAACCTAGGGTCTTTAAAGAAATGCTATCGCGGTCAATATGAGCTGAAACAGCTGCGGTTTGCGTGGCGCGTGGTACTGTCAGAGCAACCTGTCGTATTCTTCTGCAAACTGTCAAGCAGCCGAAGTCAAAACAACTGCCTTCCGGCGCTTTTGCGCCCGCTGCTCTTCTGTGTCGTATGCTAGTGAGGAAGTGGACGAGATATCCCTTTGTTCAATGGAATCGTAAATCCTATGCATGACAAGGGATAACTCTACCGCGAAGTATCTCGAAAGTATCTCGATCACGCGATAGTCACTCTACAGCTGAGCTGCCGAAACGCAGCGATCTTTCTGCAGTCTCAAGAGACATACGTATTCGACTAATTCGAGACTGCCGATAGAAATGCGTCAGATACCTGAGCATTAAAGAGTATTATATTGTCAAATGGTAACAGTACTACATTGAAGATAAATACGACTACGGATCTCAGTTTAAGCCTTCATAAATTAAGATCGACCTGAGGATGCACCACATGAAAGGCGTTCTAGAGCTGCGCGGGACGAGAATTTCTAGCTCGTGGCAGTTGTATTTGCAGATCATGTTCATTAGAGCTTGAGTTTCAAGAAACTCTGGCAATCGACGGATTTATCGGGATAGTCCACTCCTCCCAGAGCTAAGAGTTGTTTTTTGAGTATCAGACGACAAAAAAGTGGCGCAGCAAGCGCCAGAGGGTAGTGAATGATATTATAATAATAGTTTATTTTCTATTATACGTAATGGTGGAACCAAGAAAAAAAGCTGCGCTACGCGGCTTGACGAGCCCTCGGCCCCAGTACATTCTGCAGCAGCTTTGGCAAATCAATGATTCGAAACGAAAATCGTACATAATCGCAGGGGAAACGAAAAAACCTAAAAAAGATAAATAAGTCTTGTTCTCAGCGTGTCTGCATCACAGTTTGCAGAAAAATGCGACATGCGGCTGTGATAGTACCGCGCGCCACGCGGTGTGGCGTTTTAGCCAGTTTTTCCTGCGATAGTACGTAACGCAGTAATGAACACACGACACCACGCTGGGATTATGCTTTCCCATATTAAAGTGTGGAAACGGAGCGTTTTGCACCCAGAATACCTGGGTTTCTTTGTGCGAGCATTTGAGCCTATGTGCTGAGAACTAATTTATGCCATTCTACTCAGCACCGATCCCGCCTATCTACACGACTAATGTACAAAAGATTGCAAGAAATGTGAGCTCTATCTTCGAAGGGCTTATCCGCCTTGAGATCATTTCCGAGAAATATTTCATATCTTTAGTGAGTAACATTGTCATCAAACCTAGCTTTTGCTGTCAAAATAATTCTGGGATCTCTAATGAAACCAGGAATAACAATTAAATTATCGTCTCCTAAACAGCCTGCCACGCCGGTGAGGTATGTCACACCGAAGTCACGTTCGGTAAAGTTTTATGACATTCTTTAAAAAAAAAATAGATCACGCAGCTTGTGCACTTAAGCAGGTCCATATCACATGAGCGAATTACGTTTTATCAAAAAGCGGTCGTTCGAGCGGATCGACGTTTGGGCGGATAACGTATCACTGGGGCGCGTGTTAACCCACTCGCCCCCTTCGTTCACACCGCCTCGTGGCGACACTCTGCGGCGGCTCAATACTAAAATGTTGACCCACCTGGCCCACCCGTACATGGCACTTCGCGGCGGCCGACGTTCGCTAAAGTGTCTTTCGATGAAAAGTCGGGGATGGGACTTCGTTCCCTAAAAGGTTTGTTCGACGAGCTGACTGCCGCCCCAATTGAAAGGAGCACGCGCACCGAGTCACAGAATAAACTTTGACTGTAGATCTGCTTCTGGTCGTCGTTTTCGAGCGCTCCGAGTCTGGGTGTTGTTAAGGACAATACAACGAGTCGAAACTGCGAACTATCGAAGTTTTAGTTGAGTGCATTCCAATGTACTTGAATTTGTGTCAGGAAAATTCTTTCTTATCGACATTAACGCACACTGCTGCAAAGTGGAGTTTTTTTTCCCCGTAGTGTGCGAGAAGCTTGAATTTCGCACTCAATAACCACGATGCTTTGGCCCTCGCTTTCTAACATAGAAGCGTAAAGGAATGAAAACAGGACTGTGAATTAAATAAAGGCTCACGTGCCTCGCTGAGTCAACAGAACAACTCTCCAGAAGCAAGAAAAAAACAAACACCAAAAAACACTTTCGCGATGTGCGCGTTCGGATTACGCTCGCTGCATCTAAAACAGCGCTTCGCACCGTGACGTGCAATAGGAATGGGGTATAATCGAAAGACCTGCGAGAAGCTTGCATATTGATCCGTTTCAAGTTTTCTCTTTTTTTTGCGCTGGATTCAAAACGGCAGAGAAAAGTATATGAGTCCCAGACGAGTACGGGAGTGTATTAAGTGAAGGCGTGGAGAGTTTTGTAAGGAGTATGGCTAAAAAGAAAGCAACAACAGCGAATGCAGTATTCATTTATTGCATCGGTATCTTTCGAAAAAAAAAATTAAGTAATCTTGTTTTTAATCAGCTGATGTAGCGTTTAAAGAAGATTGTTATAGTTTTGTGATGATTCATGTTATAATCATCACTAATGACATAACGAATAAATTCTCAGAAACGTCGTGTCATATTTCGTTTTTCTTAAGAGGGGGAGGGCCTTTTAGTTCGATTTTATTATATATCTATTTAGAAAAAGGTTAGTGAATATAAAAAAGGGGTTCTGTCTCTGCAGTGCTTAGCTGCAGATTGTGGCGAATTGAGATATAATGGCTCGTGTTTTATGAAGTCTACATACTGGCGTCTTTTTGGCCCGTAGAACACGACTCATACTCACCGCCTCGCCGCTCGTGTTTATCTATCCCCCTTTTGAGTCCGCTGTTTACTTTTAAGAAGCACTGTAAAGACTGCGGCACATCCAGTGAGCGCCTCGTCACTGGCCCCACTCATGCGCGCAATAATGCGATGAGAGCAACACATGTACCTCACTTCCCAACAACCTGTGCATGCGCGCGCAAAAAAAAAGAAGAAAAAAAAGATGAAAACGATGGCATGTGTACGTCACTCTCTTGGGCATGCACATGCTTTCTGATGTGACGTCTGTAGTTTTCAAGGGAGCAGAATGACTTAAAGAAATGCTAACCCGTTTAAAACGACAGTGCGTTTTCTTTTATTTATAATATGCGCAGAGCCCATGACAGCAATCTACTAAAAAAGCATATCGAAGTACAAAGAAACCTAAGTAACTTGGTTCAGGTATACTCTATAAACTGGGAAGCGAGGCACGATTATTATAATCTTTGGAGCAGCCACCAATACAAAACATTTCTGACATCAACCGTCGTCGCGTTTAGCTCAACCTTTTTCTGTTGCGAAGCTTACGATAAGGTAATTTTAAAGTTTTTAATCATCCGAGTAACCTGCATTTTATGCGAGGCACTGAGAGCAATTTTTATTTATAAATCCAGTCTACATTTGGCGAAGCGCTAACTACACAGTTATCCACAATGCATATGCCCGGCGACCCTTGACATAAAGTAATAAAAATAAGTACTAGAGAGCGACTGAGGGACGGCGGAAATGTTCGAGATATGAGGAGCGAAGAGGGGAAGAATTTCTCTGCCCCTCACCCAAATTGCGTACTACCAGTGTCTGAAATGCCGAGAAAAAAGAAGGGGGAGGGGGATCGCCCTTTCCCCTCGCTTTCAGGTTTCGGCGCAACTGGAACCCCCACATGCTCGTCAGAGCTGCAGGCTCGACAGCAGCACTAGGTATGGGTGCTTGGCCCTCGGAAGTTTCTTAGAAGCGTAACTCCGTCGGAACGACAAGCACGCGCTCCCGCTACACTATTCCCTTATTCTCGAGGAGCACCGACCATAAGAAACGACAAGTTTAGGAATCGTTCCTGTTTACGTGTCCGGAAGGATAACGGCAAACTTGGAGAGCTTAAGCGAAACGGGGATCAAGTCCAAACGAGGCGCAACCTTTCGATTTTACGGCCGTCGTAATGCCGTTCTGTCTCGGCACCGAGGCAGGGCCGGCATGCCATCGACTGACCTCGAATCGCTCGCGCTCTTTGACTGCGTGGTTTTACACCCGGACGACGGCACCGCTTCCCTTTAAGATCAAGAAGGCACCGACAATCGGACGGTGTGGGAACGCGAAAGGGAGGGACGCTGGAAATGGATGCAGCACACGCCAAAAACTTTCCTCCAGGCAGGCTGTAAAACGCGCCTTGTATGGAAAACGCGTGTATTGGGGTTCTCAAAAAGAAAAGATCGGAAAAAAACGAAAACAAGGAGTAGTAGTGAATGTGGTCCTAAGGCACTGCCGGCATCCTCGAAGCCGTCCGGAAGGAAGTGAGATGAAAAACGATTGGACATGCGGGCTTTGTTCCGCCCCCGTCCCGGTGTTCCGGAAATAAATCGACGAAAAAACAAAAAAAGATAAGAGAAAAGAAAAAGAGAAAAAGCTAGGAAACTTGTTTGCATCTGCCATCGCTTTATTTCGTTCAAATATGTTTTGGTTTTACGTGTTCACATGCATCCAAGACAGGAGGATCTGCGCGCGCTCGATTTCAATAATAGATGAGGGATAACCGCATACACGCCTTCGCTTATGGGTTTTAAACATATAAAGTTTATGCGAAAATGAGAGCGAAACGCATGCTTTTACAGTCAATTTTACTTTCAAGGCTATCGATATAATGCGGAGTTTGTGTTGTTCGGCTATCGGTATATATTTAAAATGAAATATTCGTAACCTTTGCAAAACTTGTATAAGGTGCAGCTCTAAAAGGCAAGAAGTAAAATAATCGGAAATGACTTGTCAGAGTTGCATTCCTGCTTTATTATTTGGGTAATTTTGATCTTAGAAAAAATACAATCACGAAAAGAAGCAAGCCAAGAGTATCACGTAACAAAAGTTCAAATACAACAACTGACTTATGATCTTTTGTACTAGCTAAGCAAACTAATACTTTTGCAGTTTGCCGTGGAACCTTCCCTTGCGAGCATGATTTTATTATTTTAGATAACATCCGAGCACTTTTATCAAGTTCGTGTGAGCAACTTTGACTAGTTTTTGCTTCCTCCTCGTTGTTTTTAATATCTTGTGTACAGAATAAACCTAGGCTTGCCTTCTTTCTGTGGTATTTTATTATGCCCTATATTTCTGCAAAAATAAATATAAAAGAGCTGTCTGTCTGTGGAATTTGCAGCGAACAAGCGGGCGACACCATCTACACCGTAGAGCAACGTGCACCAACGCACGCTCTGCGAACGAGGCAGGAGCCTCGCACCACACGCAACACAAGCTCCGATGGAATACGCCGGCTGCAACCCAGGCTCGTCTCATCCGACATAAACATTATCTCGGACTGGCCCGTTTGTATATATCTATCTGTAAAATATGTAAATAATAAGTGTGTCAGCAAAGAACGCCTCTCGGTATGTTGACCACAAATTTAACGCAGCAGTAGTACAGATCATTCAGTGACGTCCATAAAGTAGCCTTATCTTTGCGTTACATCAGCTGGTCCTTCCGATTGTTCCAGGTCCTTAATGTGTAGAGGCTTTGCTTCTACGCCTAATGCTCATACAAAATAACAAAAAAGAAAATCTATGTCTTACTGGTTGTAAAGGTATCCTCAGAAAAATAAAGTATGTTTTACGAAAAAGTACAAGAGAACATCACTTGATTTCAAACTCATGTTCTACGAGCAAATATAGCTTAAAAACTTCCGAGTATATAAAAACAGTTAAAATATGAAACAAGCAACATAAATCGGCAACGGACCTCACAACAGCTAGAATAGATAGCGAGGTTTAAATTTGTTCTAAATCAGCCGAGCTTGTTTCGCAATCAGCGATCGGCTGATGGAAATCAGCTGAGTTCTTTTTTTCATTTCCAAGTGTGGCCGCCGCATGCACAGAAAGCGACGTGCTTTTCTTTATGTAGTCATATTTCACTAGAATAACGGTGGCACGTGAATCACTGCAATCATTTAGTCGAGGAGCGTAAACCTTACAGAGGTACTTACAAAAACGGGATGGCCGTCGCAGACCATTCGCGTTTGCGGCTTTATTCCGTCTGATACATTTGAAACTTTATACGCCATACGGCTGCAACGTCCGCTCATGAGGTTAACGCAAGCTGAAAGCGCCTTTTGGAAAAGGCGCTTTCAGCGTATTCCGCGGTGCTGAAAGCATTGCTGGGAACATCCTGTATAAAACCAGCTGTACCAGACGACAAAGGCGAGCTCGCAAGCGACGGAGGTAACGGAGGCAAGAAGGTGCGGGCAAGCCGCGTTACCCTGTTTCCTTCTCTCGGTACTTTTATTGTCGCGTGTGTATACATCCGTTTTGCATAGCGCACCGCAGTCAAAGCTAGCGCACCGGTTTGCACTGCCGACCGCCTACGTTCGCCCCATAAAATAGTGCTGCCCCTGGAAAAAAAACAAAAAAGTCGAAAAATGTGCATCTTTCGGAGCTAGTAACTGATAGTGGCGTTATGATTTCGACGGAACACCGATTTTTTCAATAAAAAGGTAAAGATAATGTAAACTACTCCAAATTGTTTTCCGTTTTCGTCCGTGCGGCAGCCGCTTCGGGTTTTCGGGTTGTGCGGCTTCCCCTGCCTTGCCGGTTTTGAGAAGATGGCGTCTTACGCAGGAAGCTTTCCTCTCCTGCTCGGATATTTTCGAAGATTCGTTGTGCGAAGATCTCGAAAAAGTGCAAGCAGGTGATCGCCAACGTGTACGCGAGTTCAAGAACGCGTTTCCCGGAGACGTCGGTCCGTGAAGTCCTGGAGACGGTCAGTAACGACACCGGAGTGTCTGGCAAGGTGGCGTCCCTGAAGCGAAGACCTCGCAACGTGAAAGTTTCGAGCACGCGGACCGTGTTGTGAACTGCCTTCTGTTATGTCTGGTGTTAAAATCGGCCTTATGGCTTCAAAGTGAACCAAGCCTCAAGAAGGAACCGTGTCGGTGATGAATCGTGTCTACGGCTCCGTCTGCTTGCGGGACCTTAACCTTGGTCGGCTAAGCGGACGATGCCCGTGGCTGCATTCCGACGCGTCTGTGTTCTTCTGCCTGCGGGACCGTAACCTTGGTCGGCTCCGTCTGCCTGAGGCACCTTAACCTTGGTCGGCTAAGTGGACGACGCACATGCCCGTGCCTGTATTCCGAGGCCCCTGCTTTCCTCGAAAAGAAAACAACACTCGATCCTGATCTCGAGTGCCGTGTGTTGTGTACGCGTCTATTGTGAATCACTCCCGGTTCATGGGGGCGCCGGCACCAGAGCAGCGAGATACTGCCGTCTGGATGACTTCCATACACCGGCGAGTATTCCGACTCTGAAGGAAACTTCCATGAAGTCACATCACGCGAGGGAATGCCAAGCCGTCTGACCAATGGCAGTGCGGTCCCCTAATCCCAGTATTCGTTATATAAAGGACCGTCCACCGCACCCTCAAGGTACTCTGATTTTCACGCTACCATGTAAATAAACGGCTTTAAATAGAGACGCCCTGGATCTCGACCGTTCTTCCGTTTTGACGAGGCCGGCGCGGGGTTCAAGCGGAACACCAGCCCCTAGTCTACCCCTTATAAATAAAATCCAACAAGAAAAGAGGAATTGAAATATGCACTACCGCAATGCGCACAATCTTGCACAAAAAAGAAAGAAGTAAAAAAAAAAGCTTTGCGCCCTAAGTGGATTCGAACCACCGCCACCGAGACACGTCGGTATCGCCAGAGCAGCGCCTTGTACCGCTCGTCCACAAAACGCGCGGAGTAATACATTTTTCGTGTTTTTTCATGCGCACTACTTCAGTACCTTCCCCAGCGTTGCACGCTATGTATGAAACGGAGTATAGATGCAAGGAATATTACCGTATTTACTCGAGTAATAGCCGCACTGTTTATGAAGAGAACCTGAGGGTTCGCGTTTTCGCGGAGCACGCAGATTGCCAATTACCGCGATCGACAGCATGATTCCAGCTGTTTACAGGATAGAGATAACGTCTTCGTGAGAAGATGCCATCTTTGAAGCTTGCATTTGTGAGGAGAATCGTGTTCTCGATCTGGTTATTCGCTATGTTATTTATGCGCAACGCAATGATTGGCTGTATATGTGTTCTGTGGGAAAGTAGACGCAAGGGCCTTGTTCATAAATAGTGCGGCTATTACTCGAGTAAATATGGTATAAAGAACGTTCTCGCAATTCATTGCGTACTTTTCTTGTGTTCTTTTCGGATTTTTGTAAAGGTGTCTCTTGTGATGCCAGCGAAAGCTGCAGGGAAACAGTTTCCGCCCTTCTGCTAACTTTTCTCAGTATGAGGGGCTCTGGCTAGCGCATTCCTCGGAGTGCAGAGTTGGTGTCACACAGGGTATATAACAAGTGATCATGGATTCATCACTGGTTCTATGATTATGTAGTGGCCCCTACTTTTACATTTGACGAACCTGCTTGCTCGCGAAGGTACTAGAAATGCTGCAGAACATAATTTCTGATAAGTGGCGTAATTTAATAAAACCACTGTGGAGGTACAATGCAGACCGGCGAGTTAAAATAGCAGTCTACTTTTATAAGTGTAGTAAATAAGCATCACGTAGCAAAGCCAGTGTAGCATTTTTATGCGAAAATTAGGAAGTGTGACAATGTCCATAGCTATCTTCAGGGATTGTCGTAACACCTCAACCCCAATGTCTCAGATCGTCGGGATAACAATCACGCCTAGAAATCGCCGATTCACTTTGTAATACACTGAAATAGAAAAATACATTAGGGTAAATCATAGTTTTTTCAATGCAAAAAACAAAACAAAACACAAACACATTTGTCATTTTATTTTTTCTTTAGATTTCTAAATATTCGTATTATCAAAAGGGCACTACCAGGGAGAGCTCTGGAAACTTATGCACTGTGGCAAACGACAACTTTGGTTATTGATGCGATATCTTCAACTATGTTCATTTAAAACACAACTAACCATATGTTAAAATTCCATGACTCTTAGAGCGTGGTTAAGTACAGGATTAATGAAAGCATCTAGTGAACCTCTGGTTTCACGGCACATCTTTTTCTGCTTGCTAGCTCATATTTCTGAACACATTTTTCAGCAAAGGTGATCGCAATAACGCATCCCGCAGTTCTGTCAAGGGTTGTAGGGCACCAGTAAATAGACAGATCTGTTTAAGTGATCCGTAAACTTGTCTTGAAATGGTAGGACGGAAAATTAGTTGTTGCGTTCTGTGCCCAAAATATAATTTCTATAAAAGCCAACATCTCCAATTTTACGTTTATTCGTAGCCTCACCCATCAACTCTTTTCGCTGGTCGAATCAACAATAGTTGACGAGAAGCGTTCTTGTGATTTCCTTATTTACTTTCATGATAACTTAATAAAGGCAGTAATTTGCAAATAATATGTTCTCAATTTGAAGTAAATCTCTAAACAACCTTTCACTTATGGAAGAGACTGAGTTGTCCAAGTTCGTTAAAGTTCTCAAATACATCTTTCTCAGACCTAAAAATTTACCACTAAGGCGATATCAGATAGTGAATATCAAAGTTAGATGTACAAAAGTTCTGAATGTTAATTAATCAGCAGGAAATATATCTACCCTGATAATCTGGTACCGTTGCGTAAATCATCTTTTTGTTCAAGCTCGTGTCGGAGAAAAGCCTGCGTAGACGTCGGTGAAGTCCTGCATTGGTCGATAGGGTAATGACGTCACAGCCATATGACCTTGCGGGGGAATTTCAACCCACAAAGCTGACGTGAAACGTGACGTCATGCATGGATTGAAAGTGATTTAAACGTGACGTGTAATGCGAATTAAAGGTCGCCAGATGTCCTAAATGATTCCACTGCATAAGGTAATTCATTTGCCTTAAAATATTTGAAGAATTTTAGGCGGAGGCGGGATTCGATTCCGCCGCCCCAAACACCAAACAACCAGACCAAACCAAACACCAAACACGCTACCGACTAGGCCGCGCAGACACGCTTGCATGCACGGCTTGGGAACGAGCGAGTGTTTACGTGCTTAACTATCGCGTTCCGCTCTTAAAGGCGAAGCTTAAGCGAACTCTTGTAATTATTACATTAACTGTTGGACCGGGAGCTTCTGGAGTAGGAACAAACTTTGTTCCAGCAATTCCTGGACTTTGCCAGCATTCCGTACGTTTCTCGGATTGCGCTTGAGGAGGAATTTTTTGCCGAAAGCCCAGCCGAAGCTTAGAACTATGGCAAGCTGTCACTAAGCTTTCTCCACACATTTGTCATCGAGATATTGCCTGTACATTTTACCAGCACGGCTTTCTCGTATCCCATGAATAAAGGCATCAGCAGGACATGGGTGTTGAGATTAGTCTGTCTCGACATATGCATCACACGAGGTGACATACCTCTCCCACCGATTGATAAGCTGGCGGATACCCTTTGTATTAGAGGCCTTCATTTTGGCTCTTGGGGAAATGTTCCACGATGGCAATAACCTGGTCACCTTCGTGAAAATTATCATTACACAGTGAGTGTCTTATATATGATAGAAAGACAGATGTCACAGCGTGCTAAGGCGGATAAATACGGCGGAAAGGCAAACTTTCATTGCCTAAATCTGCCGCGCGACACCGTCTGCTGCGGAGAATTAGAGTGTGCCTTGTGATGGAGCAAGCCCACTCCCTTAGCTTCCCACGATGTTTTATGGCTTCCCGTTACCTACGAAGTAGGGCCCGGTAGTGTATTAGGATTTAATCACGGAGTCAAACCATGGGGCGAACCGATCCTCTTTCCAAGCATGTCAGGAACGCGCGCGCCCAGACACACGCCGCGTCGACTCCTTTTCTGACGAAAATAGCTGCTAACCTTTCCCGCGTCGACGGAGGCTACCTTGGAGATTTGCTGTTGCTTTATTGGAACCGACGATCTTCGTTTGTGCTTTTACGGGCGATTATTGTCACGCGGCAACTCTTTTGCTGCCAAACCGTTGCTTAACGCCAGTATCGCCAAATAATCATGTCGCGTCAATGCCAGGTTCAATTTTAATACTCGTGCCGCAGAGGTAAGCGCTTCGTTTATCGTCACGAGCTGTTTTATCTTAAAGGACGAGCGCGAAAAGGCACGGTCGTCTGGTGTTTTCAAAACATCGGGACATTCAAATAGGCCAATCAGGGCCCAGGATTTTCCCCATGGTTCTACTCGGTGAAGAAATCTCAGTACGGGTACCGGTAACATTTCACTGTGACCCTTTGGTCCTTACCGGCATAATCGGTCATCACTACGCCATTAGAGTCCACCAAAAACGCTAATCATTTTTCCCCCAAAACAGCTTCCTTCCCATATTTTTGGCGGTGTTGAATCTGCTTGTTTCCACTGGTATTTTTGTTTCTTCGTCATGGAGTAGCAATAACACACTCAACATTCATCCACGGTGACGAGGTGGATCAAAGCAGTTTTACCATGCAGGCTGGGCAAGGCTGCAACATTTCCGTTGCAAATTCCTGTCCGTGGTGCTTTCGCAACCATGTGAGCAATCGCGGAACTGAATGGGCTTGGACCTTCATTGTGTTTAATTCACCGGGCATTGTGAGAACAACCTTTCATTAGACCAAGTCTAGAATGATATGTAAGTTGTCCCGCAATACACATTTTTTTCGGTATGTTTTGTTTTAAAAAGATATACTGAAACATTTGAAATATATTACTAATAATTGTGTTGAATGTATGTTTATTCAACGGGAAGTTAGTCAGCCTTAATGGGCGTCTAGTATCTCAGTTTTAGATGCAAAATTAAGCCAGTTCAGAACATCTGCTAGCCTGAAATCTTGAACGTGCACCACGCAGTAATGATACCATGCTCATACATGACCATGATACAACGCGGTACCATGCTCATGCAAATCGAAACGGGCTTGGGTGTTGATTGAGCCCAGGACACCTGTGTCCTGCAGCGCGAGTTTTCGCAACACGTGCTCCGAGCTGAGTTGCTCTAACCCTTTCGGCTATTGACCCCTGTAAGAATATCAAATATTAGGAATACGACGAGTAAGTGTTTGAAAATGCTGCTTTTTGGCGCCTTGGAACGCAAGGTCGGACACGCCAATCAAAAAGCAACATAGAGAACTCACAGGGAATGCGGGAGTACGAGGCATACAACCGCGCAGCGTCATTCTTTGCTGCCAGGGAGGCCGGGGGGGGGGGGGGCGGTCAAAAGCACTCGAGGGGTAATTTGGGGTGTAAACAAACGCACAAGGTGCGCAAGGAGCAAACTTGCGGGACGTATAGCCTTAGCGCAGGTCTGAAGAGTACATGAGCGTCACACGAAGAGCTACAAAGTTAAGATTTCACTTTATGTAAAACTCAGTGAAGCGACATTCTAGGCCATTTGGACGTTTTATATAGAAGCAACAGGAAGTAAATGGCTGTCATACTGGTAATTTATGCTCTATTTGTTTTTGTAAAATCATATACCCAAAATTTACAGCGTTATTTTCTAATTGGCGAGAAAGTGCTTGAATCGAAAAGCTCCCCAATGGACGATGTAAAGACTCTATGTTGCATTTTATTTGTGCAAGAATGGTTCTTGATTTTACATTCTCATGTAGTTTGATTGCTTGATTTGTTCATAACCAACTATGAAGACTCGGTGGTGTCATCAGGGATTCTTTCAACTGATATAAGTGATCATCCTCCCATTTATTTTTGGTTGCAAAATAAACGCTCCCATGAAAACCGTGGCGACTGCGTTCCCGTGGCCAGAGTTCAGCCGATCTCCCCTGACCATTGTTATTATAATGCAATTAAATGCAATGGTGCAAGCGAGCTGGACAAGAATGATGAAAATATCGGCAGAAGGGATTCCCCTCCTCCAGGGTTGTTTTTCATTTCCCCTGACCAGTTGCGCCGTTTTCGAGAAGAAATTGAATGTACATCTTGGCAACGAAATTTTTATACAAATTCAGTTAATTTCTCATATAATTTATTTGTAGATATCTTTAGTCCAATATATACAAAACATTTTCATTTTGTCAACCTCAAAGCCTCTAAAAATTCGCGTAGACCCTGGATCACGCGTAGCCTACTATCAATAATACAAAAGAATTTTTATCTGAGCATTTATTTTAATAGAGAAAATAGTAGACTTGAAGCCTTTAAATCTTATCGAAATAAACTAACGAGTCAGCTAAGGACTGCTAAGCGTGACTATCCCAACAGACTTTTTGATCCATTAGAAACATTGAAACCTGATATTAAGTGGAAGAGAATCCGATCTTCAATAAACCATAAGCCACCCCAAGACGTACCTCATGAAGTAACCGTAAGCGGCGCTCAAATAACAGACGCCACCTTGGCAAACGCGTTTAACAATTTCTTTGTAAACGTCGGTACGTCAACGTGTGTGTCATCCTCCTGTAAAAAAATCCCTGGAGTTCATGGAATTGTCGCAGACGAATACAATCTTTTTGTTCCCCACTGATGAGGCAGAAGTGTGCTCAAATATCGTGAATCTTAAAAATAGTAAAAGTATTGACGTCGACAACATGCAGATAAAACATATAAAATCGTTATTGATAAAATGGCACCGTATTTGACATATATATCTATATATATAACCTTGCTCTCGAAACCGGATTTTCCCACTTAAAATGCCAGGTATCAAAAGTTAGTGTGGTAGTAAGAGCGGTGATATGTTTGACATAAGCAACTATAGGCCCTTTTTAATTCTTCCTGTCTTTTCCAAACCACTTGAGAAACTTCTACATCAAAGACTCCTAACACATCTTGATAAACATGCTTTAATATATCAATCACAATTTGGATTTCGTAAGCGTCGATCTACTGAAATAGCAGTCCTGAATATAAAAAGAACTAATCTTAAAAGCATTTGGACGCAAAAAGATAACATTGGGCAATTTCCTCGATTACTCAAGAGCATTTGATTCAATTAATCATGACATTTTACTTTCAAAATGACCATTTTATGGAATAAGAGGCATAGCGCATGATATTTTAAAATCCTACTTATTAAATAGAAATCAGTACATGTCTTTTCCAAATTTTCCATTCAGATAGGCTAGCCATAACATCGGGAGTTCCCCAGGGCAGCATTTTAGGCCCATTGTTATTCATTCTGTACATTAACGACATCGCAAACCTGGCTCAAAACATTGATGTAAAACTGGTAATTTACGCGGACGATACCAGCATTGTTTCTTCTCATGACAATATCCGCACTTCCATTTCCGCAATGCAAGAAGATGTTAAAACAAATTACTGCCTGGACACTGAACAACAAATTAAAGTGAAACTGTAGTAAGACCAAGGCCATTCTGTTTAAACCTAGAAATAAAAGGGTAAACGATCCACTTTGTCTTAAAATCAATGATGAAGAAATTGAATTTGTAAACTGTATTAAAATACTGGGTGTGTTGTTTTCACAAGACATGAGCTGGAATGCTCATATAGATTACGTCCAAGCAAAGCTATCCAAGAGGGTTGTCCTAATAACAAAGTTTAAAACAGTGCTTCCTACTCATATTAAATTAACGATCTATAAATCGTTAGTTTGTTCCCATTTAAATTACTGCAACCTTATTTGGGGCACCACAACCAAAACAAACCTGACAAAGTTGCACCTTTTACAAAAAGGGCTGTACGTGCAATATCTTCTGTACCCTCTCTCCATCCCACTGCATCATTATTTAAGGCCCTAAATGTAAAAACAATTCAGCAAATATATGCGTTCAAACTTTTAACAACGTATCGTAGGGCTGTTCAGCAAAACAACGTTCATTACATTCACTTAGCTAACCTAAAACATCACATCATCCTGCGCGACCTTAGGCAAAATCAGCCCTGGGTAATCCGTCCATCCCGCACGACTTACCTCGATCAGACTCTTCATTTTATTCTCTCCACCATACTAAACACACTTTACAAAAAGAGTATAACATTTAGAGGCACTTTCACATAAATGTTTAGTAACATTTTATTTTTTTCTCTATGACTTTTTGAATACTGGCGTTGTTTTTATCCTGTGTGCTTTCTTTATGTATTTGCTGATCGCTCTCGTGGTTTATTGTCGGATATTGTGTTGTTGTTTTTTGCCTAAAGTGTTCATTGCACCAAACATTTGTATAAAATAGTGTCTACATTTATGTAATATAGTTTTTTAAATTTTTATTTACCTTTTGCTGTCCTGAACTGCACGGGGTTGGGACCTTCGTCAAGCTGCTACCCAGCAGCTTTTTGTCCTAAGTCCCTTGTTGTCATGTAAGGAGATGTGACAACAAATAAAACTTGATTTGATTTGATTTGATTTGACCCTCATTCTAAAGAAGGTTAATTCAAATTTGCAGGGGGTCGAAGTAGTCTTTGTAGATGTTAAAAAGAAGAACCTGCTAGTATCTCCAGAATGGCAGACCGAGTGTTGTTAAGAAACTCAGCTTCTTTATTGCGCAAGCACGTCTTCAAACACAGGAATTCATTAGTATGAAAAAGGGGTATGACTTGAGAGCTGGATCTAAGTATAAAGGAAATATAGAGCTAGGTCAAAAGATATTTGGCTTTTCCTGGATGTGAACCAGTTACCGAAGGACGTATTAAGCATCGCCAGAATACGGTAGTAATTAAAGCTAAGCCAGGACGACTAATAAAGACCTAGAAATTACAACATGGTTTCTGAAAAATTATTCGAATAAAAATAAAAGGCATATATACGATAAATTTAGTGTGAAAAACTCGTTTTAAAACCACTTTGGTTACTTTCAAGAAGAAGGAACCTGGTCTTTGGCTCTTATTGGAATCGTATAATCGTATTTGGTTCGTTTAAAAAAATTAAATAAAACATGCCCCTTTGTAATTGATTCGTTATTAAAAAGAAAAGAAACAGAAGATAACATGCCAGTTTATGCATTATTCTTCGTCTGTTGTTCGAAAGGCGTTCCCTGCCTCTAACAGCATTTGTTGTGACAAATAAAGTTCCTTCACGGGAATATATTTATAGGTGAAAGCTATAATTTAGGCTGCATCATGAATTTACTCTGCTGGTTATACCGTTTATTGCCTTATATACTGTTGCTTTGTTTACGGGGTAGTTTTCATTAAGAGCCACCCATGTCTACTATTGCATGCGCCTTTTTATTCAGCAGCTTTTCGAAAGTTTTCGTCGGCTTGTATTTTCTTCAGTTTTTACCTTCGAGGCATATTATAAGTGTTCTATCTATTTGAAGTGACGATGAATAAGTACTAACGGATTCATGAAAAAGAAATCCAAGAAAGAAGAACGTAGGGACAGCAAATACCAGCACGCTATGCTCTTGGATTGAGAACTCGGAATATATTGAACTTCTCCACCAACGAACTCACGGTTGGAGTTCTCAACACAGAGCTCATGCGATCCTCCCAAGCACAGCTTGAAATTAGCCTTTCCGGTGGCAGTACTGTTGTTTCAAAACGATGTGTCTAACGTTCTGCAACAAACTGTACACTTTATCTGGGCTACCAAAATGCGGGTTCATTTATTCTTCAGAACCGAGAATACCGCCTCATTACGTCGATGAGGAAGCTGAGAATAGTTCCTAGATCCTGAAAAATGCGAGACGCGAAGAGATCGATGAGCAACTGCCACGTCCTGCTCATTTTCCCTCGGTCCGATCGCATACATTTTGGTTAAAAATGTATTCTGAGCTCCTCATTCGCCTTTCTGCGCGAAAGCAAACGCGTATTTTTTTTAAGGTCAACCGGTTTCTTATTTCTATATAGTTTTTTATGAAGTGAGCGCATTTTTTGCGGTGCGTTCCTACCAAAATATACCTTGATTAATGATAAACATTCATGAGTAGACTTGTTTGTAACATAAATTAATACCGGAACAGTTTTGGGCATCTTTCGGATTATTGTTTCGTTCTCTCCACTTTCGAAGTTCTTTGACCGAAGGAGGTTTGAGTTGATGGGCCGGTTCTTGTGAGATCATTTGCAATGATGCCGCAGCCGTAATAGCTTTCTATCCGGCGGGAACCGCACGCTTTTCGCAGATGATAAACTGGTTTGTCGCTAATCACCAGAAGCCGGGCTCTGCGAGCTCCGCTTGTTTGGCTGAGGTGCTATCACGTTATGCAGGGCCGTTAATTACTGTCTTCTCGGCCCGAGAGGTTTAACGCGTCGCGGCAGCACCTGCCTAAAAGTGCCACTCTGCGCCGAGGAGAGGCGCCAAATTATCCGCGAAGCGAAGGTCGTGTTCCCGGGATTAAGATGCAGCTTTCCAACGCCGCCTTCATCATCACGAGAGCCTCGGCGTTAGTAAAATGGACCTAATAGCGTAGAGCGCGAGCGCGTAATTAATACAAACGGTGCGGTTTTCTTCGCAAAAGCCAGCAAAAACAGCGAATTTCCCTCGGAATTACGGTGTAAACTGGAGAGGCTGGTTGAGCAACGCCAACATGTTGCGAGCAGCCGAGAACGGCGTTTTTTTGTTTTTGTTGTTGTTGGTGCTCGGTTTCTTTTATTTATAGCGCTTGCAGCAGGAAAGTTTAAGAAACTTTAGTCACTTAACTAAGAGGGATGTAATATATTGCGCTCCTTCCAGACTCAACGAAAGAAAAAAGATGTGTGGCTTCACATAAAGTTCCTTGATTCTTCTTTTACAAGTAACGACAACCAATACAAATGACCAAAGACAGGCTCCGCTGGAACAAAATGGTGGCGTTCAGTTCAAACCACTGCTGTGCGCCACCATTCGCTTCCTAAAACCTGGACCGTCACGCAGTCGGCGCTTCGAAAAATGTTGCTCTTGTAGGAACCTCTTATTTAGGGACTTTAGGTTCATGCTCATTCAGAACACAAAGTCACTCAGTCATGGCAAAATATTGAAGCCTCCCTGCGAATGACGTGGCATACAAATGCAATTATCGACCCGAAAAATGCTATGTGCGGAGAAGTAATTAGCAAGTGAAATTTCACGATCACGGTCTATGCACACATTGTATTTTTTTTTTTGTCTTATCGGCTTCTGAATTTTGCTCTTTGCTAGGATCCATTTATTGCTCATCGTGGGTGGCGAGCAGGAAAGTGAACGCGGGGGCGTTTTTTAAGAGTGCAGTTTAGCACTTATTATTTTGTGCGCTAACTGCTCAGCCCAAATAGAGGCGTTCTGATTATGTTGTGGCTAAAATTAGAAATCAAAACTTAGACATGACCAAATATACTCCCTAACAAAAAAATAAATAAAAATATAACGACGATTCGTTACTAACCAAACTTTTCTATACCATTTGCGGGCCCACGCTCAAACTTTGAGGATGAACAGCGAAAGTGAACATTCTAGAAAGCCACACCGAGCATGGCGTAAGCACGTAAAACATCACGATCACTCTTACGTCGTATACGTAATTTTTTCTGAAATATTTTTCATCTCGTCGTTTGCCTAGTTCTCTTCGTAGGTCGCAGTGAGTGGCTTCTCAAATGTTATAATAAAAAGTTAACGTACGGGCGTTTTTAAGGGTTATAATATCGAGTCATGATAATTTGAATGAAACCTTTCTTTAAAAAGAAGGTTACAATTGACACAACAAAAACAAAACTTTCCATAAAGAAGAAACCCGTAGCTATTTCAATAATAACGATGTACACTATTCACAGTCGTTACCAATAGAATAAATGCGTAGAACTATTTGTAGGCAGTAATATCAATTTTCAATAAAATCTGAACCACGCTGCAATGCAGATACACAAATAACTTATAACTTTTTGTTCTCGATGGTGTTAGGGGTTTTGCGTTATAGGTTTAGGTTCATTTATTCAATCATTTCGTTAATTTACGTATTTTGCACCCATCGTTTTCTTGGCGTTTATGTGTTTCCAGTTTACGTGAGTGATCAGTGCTTCGTCAGGCTTCTTAGCCTTTTGACAACTGCCTCTCCAAAACAAAAATAATACAAGAGGTGCGCATTTGTATGTCGGGGCTGCTAACATATAGGCGGTCTGCACAATGAAAAGCAGTAAATAATACTACTAAAATAACCCATCAGCATACCCTCACAATTCAGGACATCGAATAAGCACTCCAAATAATCCAGTACGACCACTTTCCCGCAAAGCAATTGGGAGATCCAGTCGCTGCAGTCCACGGGGAAACTCGGTGGGTGGCGATACTGAAAATATGTCTAGACCTAAAAGGAACAGTGAGTTGCGATACTAGGCGTGACGTAAACGCGTATAATGCCATGCTCCGTGTCACAGTGCACAGGACGTCTTTTAGGTGTGAAGGTATTTGCAGCATCGTCATTCGCGAAACTCTATCCGTAGATTGCAGCGATGGGCCCTGTGTTTTGCGGTAAAGTGCTTTGCGGCAAAGCGGACTCACCAGGTGTTTTAGGGTACGTGCACGACGTGACAAGTCTTTACCCAAAAAAACGTTGACAGCTAAGCGAGGGTTACTTTTAATTCAATATGATCGACGCTAAATAAATGTCAACACGAAGAAAAAATGTGGTCGAAAGCTAAAATTGACTAGAATGAAGTAATTATTTATTGTTAACTCTTAATATTTAACATGATAATTATAAATGAAACTATATCTAATAGACACTTTTTAGGACTTATATATTTTTTTGTTGCGTTTTTAAGTTTTACCTATATTTGTAGGCGGCAGTTAACCAATAAAAAAGCTGACATTCTGGACAAAGAATGGAATTTCTGCTGGAACACCGATCATTCGCGAAACGTAATGCTCATTTTAATAACCAATATTTGATATTTGCAAGAACAAAACACCGACAGAAGTAATCTGAGCCTTCGTGGCTACGCCTAGCTCACCAATTCTAAATTTTGGACACTTAGCATACATTGCCGCGGAGCAGATTCGTGAGCTTTTACAGCGGAGCTGTTAAGGGCTGGTTTCCCCAGTATCGTGTCCGTCAGCAAACAAATGATGACACGAAACTCTGGACAGCTAGCGCCATCTATAAGCGACGGCGGCAACCCGACAACCGGCTTGCATGTTGTCTGGTTGCCGCCGTCGCTCATAGGTGGCGCAACTTCTCCAGCCTTTCTGCTCTGGCTTGCCGACGTGCGGCCGGCCATTACTTCATTCCCACCATAGTACAGCTTCGCTGGTCTTCCTTCTTCACCAGAATGGGAAGCGTGAAAGTTTTTTTTTTACATTATGCACTTTACGTGTGATTCAAGGAGAGGCCAGGCTCTTTAAATGGACCGCTAAGCATTCGGTTATCTTAACCTATCGCTTGCTACGTGCTTTGTGCAGCGTTGCCCACAGATGGTGCATTTTTTTTTGTAAAATTTGCGAATGAGCGAACTTACCTGAGGAAAAAGTAAAGAAAGAAAAAGGCTTAGCTCCTATGGAAACGCAGCGAAGCCACCGGTCTTCAAACAACACGGCACCGTTTCGCACGGGAGACAAGCGATGGCGCAACGAACGCCACCAACGAACGAGCATACGGCGCCGAGAGCCGGCGTCTTTAGCAGACGATCTATTTCGACTCAAAAGCGGCGCGCGTTTCGCAGGCGGCGGCAGTCGCAGAAACAAAAACAGGCGCGGTAGCAACAAGGAACTGCAAAGCAGACGACATCAGTACCCCGAAAAAAAAAACAGTCAAAATAACCCGACAAATCATTTTTTAATCGATTATGTGTCCATTCAATGTGTTTTATTAGTAAGGATGATAAAATAATGCATTGCCAACTGATATCAGAAAAGCTCGCGCCGCTTTTGAGTCGAAAAGATCGTCTGCTAAAGACGCCGGCTCTCGGCGCTGTATGCTCGTTCGTTGGCGGCAGTTGGCGTCGCGACCGCTTGCGCCATCTCTTGTCTCCCGTGCGAAACGGCGCCGTGTTGTTTGAAGACCGGTGGCGTCGCTGCGTTTCCATAGGAGCTAAGCGCTTTTCTTTCTTTACTTTTTCCTCAGGTAAATTCGCTCTTTGCAAATTTTACAAAAAAAAAGCACTATCTGTAGGCAACGCTGCACAAAGTCGTAGCGCGATTGGTTAAGCAAACCGATTTGGCGGTCGATTTAAAGAGCTTGGCCTGTCCTTGAATCACTTTGTAGTTTTATATTACGTCCGACCGCACTCCGATACTACGGTCCTATGAAGACAATCAAGCGCAATGTCAAAAGTGAATTATGTGCATCGTTGTGTTTGTGAGCTTCCTACCAGCGGCTAAACCAATGCTGAGCACAAGTTCGTGTGCTTCTTGCGCAGGATTACGACATAGTCAGAACGCCGAGCTCTGATTGGCTGATTGAGAAAGAAATAGTGGGTAGACTTCAAAGCATTTAGCATTGAGGCCTACACACTATCCTTTCAATCAAAGCCAATCAGAGCTCGGCGTCGTTGTGACGTCACAGCAACTCCTGCGCAAGAAGCAGAAGAACTTGCGCTCTGCATTACTCAGATAAAAACCAGCAAGATCGCTAGGCATTCCCTGTGCGTGAATTTCTCTATACGTGCACTTACGTGTAGTGGAAGGAATACAGTTGATTACTAAGTAAACATAAGCAGGTCTAGGAGGAACGTCGATACTTCGCTGCTTCGAACATAAACGAGACTAAAGCTCCCTTGGCGAGAAAGTTCGCACACAGAATCTTATGCTTTGTCTCTGTTTCATCGGTCCGGAACAAAATAGAAAACTAAAAAAAAAAAAACTAAAAAAATTAAAAGAAGGAACGGACATCGAGGTACAAGTAAGAGGTCGAACCGTACAGATGAACGTGGAGGCCAGCGGTGCTTCGTTCTAAAGCGGAGGAATCTATTATTGCATCGAAACAGAACGCACGGAACGGGCAATGTCAAGTTCTATTCGATCTCCTTAATATTGAATTGGCTCCGGTCAGATACCCTTTCGGTATCGATTGCACAAACAAGATTGGAGTAGCGTTGTGTAACATAAAAACTCGCTTCCGATTTGTGTTTTGTTGGGAAAGAAACAGGGACGTGGCATCTATCGCGTAAATTATTCGGGTGCAGTAAATGATACAATGTATCTTTCTTGTTCCAGAGTCTCGTTTAAATTTAACGTGGCCTAATCAAGTCGGAAGACCAGCTTTGTAGGGAAAATTGAATCGTTCAATATCATAGCCACGATAGATTTAGCGGTGGCATATGTTTTTTTTATTATTGATTGTTTTCTGTCAGATATTAGCTTTTCCACGTATACATATCGTAACTTCATCCATTCCTACATTTATTACATCTGCCTTTACATTTAGGGTTATCGCATTGAACGCACCGTTTTGGGTGTACAACAGGAATAATGTTTTTTTCTGGGAAGAAACTTAAACGAAAACAAGAAACTTCACAAAACGAGTTTTCTTGTTAGCATCTAGGTTTACTAATATAAATATATCGAGTATATGTAAAAAAAAAAAACGGACAAGATGATGAACCTGAAATTATGACATAATGAACTTGGTATTTGTTAGGATAAAATGAAGTAAGTAAATTGTCAAAATAACTGTCATTGATAGGAATGAGATAACTACTTCGAATTGATGAAACATGGTTGACGGAGCCGAATGGGGTGACAGTATTTTGGTTGCAAGCATTACTTTTTAGACGGGGTAATTAAAAACATTCAATAGCTAGGTCAAAGCGTAATGGCTATTGTCGCGAAAGATGTTGGGTAAGACAGTGTGAGCGTCAACATAAGGTGAAATGCGATATTGTATTCCGTGCCTCCCGGTTTTGTAAGATATACTAAGTGTGAAGACTGCTTCATAGTAGAATAAATGGCACAAGTCAACTTCTTTGCTCTTTTTGCCTGAGTGGAAGTGCGAACCAGAAGATAATCTTGAACCTCCAGTTTGATTGGGGGCATGTTTTTGAGAAAACTTGAAACGTGATCCAGTTTTATGGTTACGTTAGGGATAGAAAAAGTAATTTGTGAAAAGAGTAACTAAAAATAAAAATAAAACTAGCAATTTCTTGATGGTCATCAAAACTACGCAGCTGCTTTATCAGTCACTTGCAGTAGATTATTTCGTCGATGACGATTTTTTTGTTCGATGACGAGTAGTCTTTAATATAATTAAAACGACCAACTCACCATCGGAGAATTATATGAAATTAGAAATTTAATGTTTAGGATATATGGATTTCTAACGTTCAATGTTTATTTTCTTTTTCACTACAAAGCTTACCTACTTCAACAACAATGAAAGGCCCGCTACCCGCCCTGAGTCTCTTAAACTGTGAGAGACTTTTTGTAGTGTCACCGCCATGTCATAACTCCCTCGTGGGTGGCACCTAAACCCCCGTTGGCTCGTGTAAGCGAACGTGTGACCATAGTTACGACCAATGGCATTTTCGAGAGAAGTCCCGAAATGAGCCTCTGTAGATAAGAGATTTCACCAATAATGAACGACTCAAAAACGCGGGACAATTTTATCAGGCTGAAGCATAGTTCTGCCACAATTAGTTTAACTGCATGTTATATAATTCAGATATTTCAATTGTTTCAATGTACCTTATGCGAAATTGCTTGTTTGTGTGCCAACTTTGAGAGCGTCGCCATTTTACTGTTGGCAAGCGTCGTCGGTACCGAAGCAGGGTGGAGGCATCGGGCACAACCGCACGGGCAGTGTGCGATGGACGGCAGCTGTGTTTTCGGCCTTCCGACCATGGAATGTTGACGAACAGTTTACCAAACATGCCGCGACTGCCTGACGAAACTCTCGGAGGCTTGTGCACGCTGCCGCGCTATCGCACACTGCCCGTACGGTTGTCTGCGACGCCTCCACCGTGCTTCGGCACCGACGACGCTTGCCAACATTAAAATGGCGACTGCTCTGAGTACTGTCAGACCAGCAGGCTATTTCTGAAAAGGTCTATTCAGCAAGAGTCCTGGGCTGACTTTACGTGGATGCGACAGCAGCGTATCGACTTGAGAGGAACCAATCACACGCGCACAGTCCATCTGAATCTTTCTCTTCGACCCAATCACAATCTCCACGTATCAATTCGATTCGCTACGGTCGCATGCATGTATCCGCGGATACTTCACCTCTTAGACAGACATCCCCTATAGCCGAGTTCGGTGCCCTTTGAGGTACCCTTGATGATGAAATCCAAGATAGAAAGTTTGTTTGTTGCGTTTTACTTAAAATTTCCATCGTTTAAGTTGAAAAAATGTTTATATTTTGATTGCGGGACTATGTGCCCCAATATTAAGGCGGAGTTTGAAAAACGTGGAAGATGGATATATTATATTTGCTTTGACTTCTGCTACAAATTTTAATAATAGTAGCCACTGTACCCAATATTTTCCTTCGGTGTTTGAGCTGTGTTGTATGACCAACTATATAAGCCCCAAAAAGAGGTAAAGAGTAGGAAGGATTGTGCCTATTAATTTCCCACCAGTGTCTGTTGGTGCGTGAGTTTTGTTTCATTCTTCTGCCTTGTCCTAGGCACCAAACGTACAAGTTAGAAACAACGATTCAACTGCAAACGCAAAAGATGTCTAGGGTGGTTTTTGTTTTATATTTTAATATGAAGAGTTCAAAACATTTTACGATAAGCTTTTGTTTTCCCGCATTTATACTGAATAAAAAAATAGAAGCAACTGAGATTCCCTTGAGATGAAAAATATTAGTTTAAATTAAAGCACCTTTAAACTCCAAGCGTATTTTTGGCAGACTGCGCTCGAGATACGTCCTTCTTTATGCCTCTACATTTTCTTGAAAAGATCTGAAAAAAAAATGTTTATTTGCACCTGAATAAATGCAAAAGTCAGTTCAAATGTGGATTCCAAGTCCCAGGGCCTTTCAGCGAAAGAGTTAATCTTCACCTGTCATTTAAGTCCTGCAAAGTGATAAAAATTGTCTTAGTTCCTGTGCCCTCTGGAGGATATTCTTCAAAAAGAAACTAAAGACGGTAAGAAAATTTTTTTGTTAAGTTTCTAGATTAAACTTAACACAAGAACGTCACAAACACGCACTTGTGTTGCCAAATCAAGCGGGGTCTTTTATTGCAGCTATCATGCAGTAAGAGGGTGAAGGATTCATCGTGGCATGGTTGTCGACAAACGTTTATAACAACGGGTTCCTTTGTGTTCATTTTCGTTTTGAAGTCAGACAAACAGCAGGCATTTCGTTTAATTGCAGTTGGAAGTTCTCTCGTAAATACACAAACTAACGGAACGCATAAGCAACCGGTTTCGTTAGTCACAGTTATTTCCATTCACTTATATTTTTTTTATCTTTTTGTAACAAGCACACGTTTTGATGTTGCTCTATCGATTGCAGTTTCCGACTAAAAACAATACTTTACACTATTATTATTTCGGGGTAACGCGGCGTCAGTTACGCAGCTGGTGGGCCTTTTTTCTTTCTGCAAATAAGGAAAGACAATCTTCTGCCGTATTTGGGGGCTTGCTTTGGCGTAACAAAGGATTCGGTGTCAAAAAGCGGGGGCTGCGGTTGATCGTCGACATCATTGCGGGACTGAGCAAAACATTCATAACATTTACTAAAGTTTTGTCAATGAATCAGGAGATAAGGGGCACTTGACATGAAACTGGCGGGACGCATTCAAATTGGGACCGACTTTAGTTATTAGTCTGATAATAGGCTCCTTTGGAAAGTTTAAATTTAGATTTTATTTTGTTGGTTTTTATTTTTAGAACTACAAAATATCGAGTTACATTCTAACAAAAGCTTAGGCATAAATAATTTTTACTTTGTTATTCAGGTAATCACCACCACTACTATGACCTACACACAACCCTTAGATGACAATCTCGGTGCAGCAGATTTTGATGTTTTTAGCTCAAGATTTATGATAACCGATTTCTTTTTACTAGGCTGCAACTTAGCTGCTGCACGTAATTATTACTATTTTGCGGTTTATGACCCTTCAAAATACTTTATTGAATTGATAAATAAAAACGAGCTTGACTTCAGATAAACCGAGCAGTTTATCAATTATTTATAATTTATAGAACGAAGTTCAATTTCGGAGACGCTATAGAGATTTAAACTAGATTAAAACCAGACAAAAATTAATTCAGATAGAAAATAAAGAAAATTTTCAGAAATAGGTAGATTCTGCAGAGAGCTACATTGAGTTGTGAACTTAGTGGGAGCGCTATTTCGACGCTGTTTGACACAATACCCTCGGGCTGGCCGTATGTAAACACCAATTTTTATTACCTGAGTTGGTGATCAAGACGAGAAAATTTAACCAGATCATCAGCATTGATAACATTAATTTTGTTGTCAAAAAAGAAAAGAAAAACTGCTATCGTTTGTTTTCGGGAAATAGTGAACCCCGTCCAAAGCAACTTCGAGTATGTAAAAAAATGCAAAGCTCTTTTTAAGATAAGAAAAGAAGCGGCTTCCAATACGCAAGAGGCACATTACAAGACATCCAAAATATCAAACACTAAACAACCGAGTATTTCCTAGAGCTGTGAGGAGGGAAAGGCGCAAAGAGGAGGAGGCGTTTATGAAAATCGAGAAAGCATCCAACTGTACGAAGGTGGCCTGCAGTCGGGTCGGTCGGGGCATTCTCTATTTGGGAACTTGTTTGAGACCTTCGCGGACTCATGAAACAAAAGAAACGGGAAAGCAAGATAAGTAAGGCTCCCGCAGCTCAATACGGCTCACCGTAAGCCTTTCCCAAAATGAGGGGGTCAGGTCACTCCGACGTGACGGTGGCCTCCATGACGCAGCGCACTTCAGCTTAGGTGTCAATAACGTTAAATGCCACCATGAAAAAGCCAACAAACAAAAAAAACATTCATTTGTGTAAATATACTTGTTACTTTCTATGTGTGTGTTATTGCGGATGACCTAATGCTTTTTATATTATTTCTAATGTTTACGGGCATATCTTTGTTGAAAGTATGCTATGTTTTTAACGTATCAACCCGATCATGTAATTTTTTCATCCCGTTGTTCGTCCGTGCATTTCAGGGTACCACACCACGACTTGAAACTGTGAGGAGACTCTCCGCGATAAATATAAAAAGGAAATTGATGTCCCGTTACCTGACCTCATTGGAAGTCAGGTTACGTGACATGGTTACGTGACGTCATGTGAATTTACGACTTGACACTGTGACGCCATTTTCCCGCTGTTTAGAGGGAAAATGGACGTCGAATGGCGTCACGGTTAGTAAATGGGAGGACCAGTGAAATTAAGCTCTTAGGAAAAGCACTTTCCTCCGTGACGGACATTGGTGCGTGAATAAAAATAGATAATGAGCGCGAGGTTGAGAACCAGTAAAGCTGCTCGGATATCTTTTTTCCTTAGCTGCCTCCATACTTACATGAGAAATAAAGTTAATATTTGTTGCATTATCCAGTAACTTTTTCAATATTTCTCTTTTCGTTTTTTGTTTCCGTAACCTAGTTAAAAACCAGAAACTATATTTTCATCCGCAGTATTCAAAGGTGAACCTGGATTCGCCTTTGAAGAGCGCGGATGTACAGAGTCCTGCATACCAAATCTAAGGGGCGACAGCAGTGGGCCGGAGGAGATGTCAAAGTATGAAGCAGCTTTCCTACGACCATGGGATCCTAAAGTGCTCTCCAAACAGGAGAGGTTTTCTGCAGTTCACGGCATTTGTTGTATGGTGGCTTTCCTCCAATACCGGTCCACTCTGAAACGTTTTTTTTTTTTTGCCTGGTAAAAACTTATTGTTGCTTTCGTCCTTGGAGAGAAGCTTTGAAGCTTGCTCATCACGTGGGTCCTAACAGCCGCTCACACACTTTGCTGGCTGTCGTCGAAGCCTCCGCTATTGTTGTGAGTCCCCAAGCTTCCCGCAGACAAGAAAGGAAAGGAGACAACAGAGAGGAGGCGAGGAAGAACGCCGTGCTGTTTGCTCGGTTGATGTCCTCATTGAAAACATATCCGCGCGCCGTAAAGTCATTGTCTTTGAGAGGCGTGAACTCTTTTTTTTTGTTTGCCTGGCATTGTTTTAGTTCTTTTCGGACAGCCCTGCAGAGAACACGACGCCGTCGGAAACGATGAGTCGCTGCCCACGCCTGCTGCGGAAGCTGATGTCGCTTCTTTCTTTCTGGGACTAACCTGTTTTATTTTTCTGGTGTTTGGGGGGGGGGGGGAGGCGGGGGGGCGTCGACATCTTTTTCTTGACGACTTAGACTTGCCTAAAGAGATCGCGGAGCGGCATTCAGTTGTTTGAATTTTAACAACTATGATATAGGTTGACGATGGGCGACACATGGCGAAATAAATAGCGCCAGCTCGGGCGAATGTTTCACATGTTAACAGCTACACTCCGCGGGTCACTTTAAGTCCTACCGCATTCGACGCTATGATTTGATTAGGCCAATCAAGCAGCCTCAAAAGCGCGTCATCTCGTTCTCCCTGTGAATTTCGTATCACCTGCGAAAGTACTCGCGCACAAAGAAAAGCGTGAGATGACGGCGCATTCAGTGTGCCTGATTAGTATACTTAGTGATGGCAAACGCAAGAAGACAATCGGCGTCGTGACGATTTACTTTTGGCGCTGCTCGGTTTGGCTCTATCGGGCTGTAGCATCGGCGGCGGTCAGGTTTAAAGCAAAACGAAGTACCCTTTTACGTAACTCCTTCGTTAATTATCGCTCCACACTCATAACCTGACCTTCGTGCAGCCAACAACGATACCTCCTTCAGAAATAGTTTTTCTCTTAATTTCAAGTTTGCTTAACAAAAATATTCCCAGTCGCTTGTGAAACTTCGTGTATAGTTCTTTTTTTCTTTTTTGGGAGGAAACGTCGCTGAATGGTGCTTTAATTATTTAACTCTCTTCAAATTTTGTTTTAAACAGAAACGAGTTGTCACGTAAAATGTAAAAAGAAAACAATCTAAAAGGATTTGCATCTTTAATATTATAATTTCTTCTCATGCTAGGACTTTTGTTAAGTCCCAGCATGTTCGTTTTTGTTTAAAAACCATTCATGCATGCTTTTGAGGAAAGAACGGTTGAAATAATATTCCTATCCGCATATTTAACCCTAATGCACTCGAACCTACGTGTTTAAACATATTTACAGGTTTCGCTGGTCATGGTTCGCGGCTCGACGGGAAAATGCTTCGCGTTTCCCAGTGTGGTTCGAACAACCTTTTTGAGAATTCAGATTAGAATGAATTATGAGGACTGAATGCGAGAGGGGCAAATAATTCAGTGCAGGTACAAAAGTAACAACCCTAACATTTGTTTTTATTTTGGATTGACCTGGATGTAAATGAGTTGCGGTTTGAAAAAAGAACATGTTCCCAAAGCTTTGAAAGATATAGTTAGGAGAAGTTACCAAGCTTGGTTCATTATGCTAATGAAGAATTTCCTTTCTCTCTCTGAAAGTTCCCGAGAGTGCTTTTATGCCGCCGCGTGCTAACGTTACCACAAAGCTATAAAACAAACCAAGGCCCTGCAGCGACTGGGGTAAACGGTAGCAGATTGTGCCTCCAGGATTAATTGCTTAATTAATTATTTTTCGCACGAAAGAAACAAATGGGACCATCTGTTTACAGAAACTTGATCATTAAAAGCAAGCTGATGGAGTTTTTCTAATAAAACTAAAAGTAAGACATTCTGGTTGTTTATGTACTCTCAAAACGATTATCGGTTTCATGCCGGTCTTATAATTTTTCGTAGGTTTTACCGGGCATTAACCTAAGAAATTCTTTTTAGTTGAAAAAAAATGAAAAAATTGCACCTGTATGGCAACAGGATATATTGCAAAGATAGACTGGTTGAAAAGTTGCTTCTGATCTTCTGTTTGTTCGTGCAATTCGCACGTCAAACGCGGTGTATGGCTAGGTTACTCGAAGGAGATTGTCTCATTTACAGGGCGTGTTCATGCGCGTCGGTATTGATGCACCTGCCTGTTTGGCTCACCTTTACTCATCCCTAAGTCACGGGGATTTTATACACGACTGACGTGGTACAACGCAGGTAGTGAAGTCGAATGTTTGGATTGAAAAAAAAAAAGAGATCCCTCCACTTTTATAATAGTTGATCGAACAAAGGCTAGAAAGCCGGGAAGGGGCACAAAACACCACACGGTCGTAAATAACGCGACAGCTTTTTAACGTGAAACGTTGTTTGGCTCGCTTGGGGGGAGGGGGGGGGCTGATTTAGGAAAGCACGAAAAATCGACCGCGAATCAAAGTCAAATTGGACGTTTAGTGCTAATAGAGCGTAAGGTCGGTCTACGAGGATGGGGCGACACTGGTTTACACTGTAGATGAGCAATTTTGCTAGTGCAGTACGACTTCTAACCTGGGGTCTTTAACGTGCACCACGTAGTAGTGATACAGGACCGCACGCCGGTACGATGCTCATCCAGACCAAAACGGGCAGGTGTAGGGCTCGAACCCAGGGTCCCTGGGTTCTGCAGCGCGAGCTTTCGCTCCACGTGCGTCGAACTGGGTGTGCGCTTTAGCCCACTCGGCCACCATCCCCAAATCGACCGCGAAGCTCGACGCTGATTGGCTAGTGGAAAGGTCACGTGATCAACAATGATTGGCTGATTCTGGGTGAGTATGGAAGGTTCTTGAAAGACACGCCGAAGAAACTTAAGGCTGCTTACTAGTAGGAATGCGAAAGCATTATAGTCCCGCGGGTGAAATGTTTTCGGGTATTGTTTCTATTCGTATTAAAGTTGTTTCTGCCGGTATTGTATTCGGTGTGTGTGTGTTTGCGTATTCCTTGGCCTGCTTCATCGGCGGTGGCGTATTTGCGTGGACGGTCACCTTTGCCTGCCGAAGCCGCCCTAGATGTAGACGCTTCTGCCGATGTCGAGGCCGTAGATGTAGACGCGGTCTCCTCACAGTCCATCGCACGAAGCACACAACGGGCACAGATGAAGTCCGAAGCGCACCTTTTGCACACCGCGTTCCGGCGGCGACATCACGCTCCCCCACTGCGCAGGCGGGGTTGCCCCTGCCGGCTTCACGGCTTCCGTGACGAAGCATCTGCGTTGCTGTGCTTTTCTTTGTGTTTTATTTCTGAGGCGCGCCATCTTTGACCTTGAGCGGCGCGTGCTTGATGGCGTATTTTTATGTCCATTTTTGGGGCACAACGCCGACGCCGCCTTTTCGCGTAATGGGACATACAAGCCTTTAGCCTTAGTACCGCCGGGCCTTAAAACCCTACTCGCGCCAGTATCTTCATTCTAGGAACTGCTATCAAGTTTATGCGTCGCGTGTTATGTTATCCGGAGAAGACTGCCGTGAGCGTAGACGCCGGGCTCCGTAACATTCCGGAGCTGTACCGATGTTGTCGGTGGGTACACAAGCACCCACCGATTTGCTACACATTTTTTTTGCGTAGTGTGAAGGATATTAGAAATAACTACCTGTCTTACTTTGTTTAACAAAAGGGCTGCTACAACATTGTTGCCTTTCAGCCAGGCACTACATTTGGTTAGGCCCATAGTCGCTCGCAGATTAAACAACGCAGGGCGTGTAAAGTCCCGATATTCACCCGATAGTCCTGATAAGATGCTTATTATCAATCCGCAGTCAACGAGATTGCGCTATCATTTGACAAGAACTTCCAAGAACGACTCACGAACCAAGAAGCGTGATCCTAATGGGCTGTGTTTCCTAATCTGTCAGTGACCATAGACCAACTTGTCCCTCAGACGTCACGCCAATGCGGTGGCGCTGCTGTCGGCACTGCGCGTGCGCAGATGCTTCGCCCCAAGCGAATATGGTTTTGCGCACGCGCAGTGCCCGGTTTGGGCAAACGCGGACTTCTTCGTAAACTTGGTGTTGGTGCGTAATAGAAATCAAATGAAAAGCCAGGTTTCAGGCGGCCAACTTGATTACAAAACTTGAAGGCGTATTGGCATGACTTAGGAAAGAAGGCTAGACTAAATGTTGTGGCTTTCAGCAATGGAGGGCAATGCCTCGAGAAACTGTGAGGGAAGAGGAGACGAGAGCGCGAGGGGACGCCCGAATGCCGAGCTCTGGTTCGAATGATTGGTGGGTAGACCTAAAGCTAAATTGCCTCGGTTTCCACTGCACTCGTCGAACGCGCTCGAATGCGAGAGCCAAACGCCGGACGCGGGCGTTCCGCGTTCTAGAGGTCGAACCATATGGGAGGTTTTTCACGCGCGTTGCTTGCGTCAGTGCATAGCCTCCTCTATACTCACAAGGCCTGACAGTTCGACGACGGAGCCATAGAGTGCTCGGTCGGATATTTGGAGCGCGAGGATCAGGTAGCACAGAGCATCAAAGTGCCATTTCTCGGTGAACCTGGACGTCAGCGCACCGCTTTGCAGCGGCGAAGACCCGAAACACGCCTGTTCGCTCGGGAGAAGTGTGTTTCGGCGTCTCGCCGCAGCGGAGCGCCAGTCACGTGGCTCTCCTCTCGTCCGTTATCTGCCGCTCCACCTTTTCCATTTCGGCGGCCGCTTCTCGTGGCGATCTGCCAGGCTTTATCAGTATATAGGAGGCTATGGTCAGCGTAATCTCGCGTAGGCGCGCTTCGCTCCGCGCCGATATCTTTCCCGGCCACGTCTGGGCGTCGGCCCGCGCATCGCATTGTTGCGTGAGTGACTTAGAGCGACGCCGGCCGACGCTGACGCGGGCGAAGCGTGTGAAAATATGCCCCATGTGATTCGTCCTTAACGCGTTCGACGAGTGCAGTGGAGACAAGTGAAGCTAGCTTTAGGTCTACCCTCTAATCATTCTAACCATAGCTCGGCTTTCTGTCGTCCCTCGCGCCCACTCGTCTCCTCCTCTTTCCCAGTTACTCGGAGCATAAATCGCAGACTAAAGACGAAAGTCACCGACAATGGTTTAACAAATGGCAGAAGACAACGTCAATTGCAGCTGGACGATTTCGACTGCTATAGTTGTGTTTCTGTTTCGTCTTCAATCGCAGAGAGCAATGTTTTGCGATATTTTAAAGCGTTCTTTATTTTGTTTTGTTTCGGCGCTAGCTCCAGGGTTGAATGACACCGAAGCACATTGCCTAGCTTATCGCTGTTGATCCAGTGACAAAAAAGCCACGCGTTCATTGGCGGCTTCAATCATCGAGAGAGTAGGAATGAAGTAAGGAAACCGTGCTTTGGTTCAGTCCGTAACATCTTATGCTACCCGCTTACAGTAAGTTATTTAAGTTCGTCAGTGGAGATGAACGTTGATGGCTCGCAATCTGTTGTTTTCTGCCAACGATGTATCTATTAAGATATATCTCGGGCGAAATGCCACAAACGGACAATGTGTTCGGAACATAATGGCGCTTATGGGAACAATATCTCGGGGCGTTTGTTTTCAATAACATTCTGTGTCATTCATCGAGTAAACCAAGATGCGCAGCAAGGCCCTCACTGTTATTTTAATAGTTGGCCGAATGCGTCAGTGTGTCAAAATCGTACTAAATCAGTGTGCTAATCGCACTAAATCAGTAAAATTTAACCAATGCCACAGGCATTGGTTAAATGTTTTTGATTTAGTGCGAGCGCCTGGAGTTATTTATTTTAAAAAATTCTTGAGGATTATCTGGTGCTTCCCGTTTGTTAACCTTCATTGATCCCACATTAACACGAAGCGATGCGACCGGTTTGTTTTAACATATCTAGACGTGCCAATATTTTTATTCCCAGTGACTGCGCTAAATGACGTACCGGACATTAAGTCCATCGGTTTATACCAGTATCTGCATCATTGTCTCTTATACCCTTTAATTTCTTTAAATAAAAACGCACCAGAGGGTACAAATGCCGTAACTCTTGCGCTCGCCCCTTTTAAAGGCGAACGGAATCACAAAGTGCAAAATTGTTCTCTAACCCCCAAAAGCGTGGGAGGGAAAGACTGGACATCGCGTCACGGAACCTTCAGCGTCGTTTATTTCTCCTTCAGATCACCCAGTTACATATCGGACAGCACGAGCTTGACATTGATGGGCGAAAACGTCCATAATAAAAGTGCGTAAAAGCGCTCAATTTTAGAAGGGTTTATCACTACAAGAATTAGACATCATCCCTCTTGGCAGCATTGTGACCTATATACCCGGAGGTAATAATTGGCGCTAACGTCTAAGATTCAAATTCGAGATGTTTGATCTCGTATTTGCTTGAACCGGATCATAATATTTTCTCTGGAACGAAGCAGTTCGGATTGTCTGTTAGGGTTCTCCTTAATTCCGAATCGTCGTATCAACAACGCCTTAAGATGTGGAAACGCAGGCAGGCAGGACTTGATTAAGAATAACCTGTACCAGACCAGGATTTGATAATCTTTTTTCACCAGATATTGCCCAGGCTTGACTCCCTAATATTCAGGTGATCTTATATCATGATGGAAAACAAAAACGTTTGTGCATGCATATACAATTTTGTTTTCTCTTGTCATATTTGATCGCGCCGGACGCACCAAACCATTTGTTATAAGAATCAACTCTTCCGTCTCGCATCTCACTACTCGCATTTAATAAAAACGTGGGCGTCTAAAATAGAATGAATGAAACCAAGAAAATAGATAATTTTTAGGTTTTAAACGTGGGAAGAGCAGACTAGTATGCACAAGGCAGTATTTGTGTTCAACTAGTTTGTGAAGGAGAGTTGAAAATTTGTGGAAATCTAGATCATTCTAAAAGCAAAAGTGTTCAACTTACCATCACTTTTAATCAGTCGTTCAGTTGGACATGACCGTTATCGTAAAAACCTATCATTCTAAAAGCCACCGAACATATCATATCATATTTGTCGAGCTTCACATGCACGTATAAACCCCTGCGTAATTCGAAGCCTTTTGAAGTTTCCGGTTTCGATATCTTGTTTCACCTCTCGAATTCGTACACGCGTTTCACCTACACGTTAGACAATTGGTATCCATTAGCAAATGAAATGCGTAAGAAGTAGTCATTTACCACTAAACAGCTATTCTTTGCACAAAAAAATAATTATGGACTTCAGAAGAAGAAAAACAATTAATATACAAGAATTATAATACTCTATGAACCACCACAATATATAAAAAAAACTATTTAACTAAGTGGTAGTAGACGTTTATAATTTGATCTGATTATAGTTGTTTCATTTCTGGCGAGCTAAACGGCGGCCGTTGTTAAGGGGCAAACGCGTTATAGAAAGACACAGGCGAGTTAACAGAAATGAAAAACCCAAGTCGTATCCCTACAATATTGTCTCCGCGAGACCAGGAACCTAAGTGGTTCTCCTCTTTCTTTCGTTCTCAAAGAGTACAATGAGCACTTGGAAATGAACCCGTCGGTTTCTTGCATTCTTGTTCTTCGGGTTTTGCTCGCTGTTTGAGAACAAAAATAAGGAAAGATGTTGGTAGCAGTCTGGGGTCTTTAATTAAAACGAATAGCCGCTTAAGCTACGCCTCGCCGTAATCACAATTCTTAGTTAAAAAAAAAAAAGATTTGGGCCAACTTTATGGAGCGGTATATTTCGAGACACTTTAGTTATCGTTGTTTTATGCCGGGTGTTTCTCGAAACGATGGTCGAATTTTTCGCATACAAAATGAGCATGGCACAGAAATGATGATACTACCTTGTCAGTACCTATTATTATAGATTTTCATTGAGGTACAAAGTGATTGGATTAGCATTGCGTATTTATCTGTTTCATTTAGTAAAAGTAAAAATATGTTCTCAAGTAGAAAATGGCTGGGCATAATCGAAAAACACCCCACTAAATCAATAAAAAGAAAAGACACAAAAAAACCATGGATCGGGTGTTTTGTGTTTTTGGTTCCGTAAATACGTCCAGCGCCGGCGCACCCACGCGGTATTTATTTATTTGTTTATTTGAAATACTGTGCACCAGTCTGTCTACACTGGAGGGAAAAAAGCAGCACACAAAAAATAGGGAACTAAATCATGCACTCACCGTGTGAAGCGGGCGCAGGTATATAGGTTGTAGCTACGCAAGCATGCTCAAAATGTACATTTCCACAGGCAAAACTTAACTAAACAATTCATTCAGCTGTGCTTCAAATAATTCAGGACTACAACAATTGACAACTTGCTCTGGCAGGGTGTTCCACTCAATAATAGTTCGACAAAAGAAAGAGTATTTAAAGACATCATTTCTGTATTGGTAGGGTGCAATTGCTTTAGTATTGCTCGTTCTTTTGTGGCATGATGTTGAAGATAAAATGTACACTTCAGGATTAATCTTTGTCAAGCCATTAGCCACAGCGTATAATTCCTTTAATCTACACACTTCCCTTCTTTTTTCTTAAAAAGTCAAGCCGCACTTCATTTCTCATTGCCGTAACTGACTCGGTGTGCCTATATTTGAAAAAAGAACACAAAAAAACGAAGTGCCAGATTCTGTATCCGTTCAATTTGCGTAACCTGCTGCTTCACTGCATGGGTCCCATACGCACCCCGCGTATTTCAAAATTGGACGTACATAACATTTATGCGCAGCTAATCGAACATCTCTATTTGCATGTCTGAGATGCCTTCTAAAAAAGCCCAACTTCTGATAAGCCTTGGCGCCTATATAATCCACGTGACTATTCCAGTGCAAGGTATCAGCTAAAATAACTCTTAAATATCTAAATACTTGTACTTTATTAAGTTCAATGCCTCCTATGGAATAGCGGAAGTCTAAGACCTTTCTTTAATTTGTAATGCAGCAAGAGACAGTTTTATCAAAATTAATTACCATGCCCCATTTCTAACTCCACGAGAAGATTTCTTCCAGGGACTGGTTGAGAATGTCCTGGTCCTGAACTGTAGCCACTTTTGAAAAGATCATTCAGTCGTCTGTAAACAATTTAACTTGAATCGACGGAAGGGAAATTCGTTGCTATATCATTTATATAAGTTAAGAATAAACGGGTCCCTAACACTGATACCTGAGGTACTCCTGTGTAAACTGCTAACGAAGGAGAGCAAACTTTATTACAGCTAACATACTTCATTCTTCCTTCTTAATAAGAACGTATACAAGATATCAACACCTGATTTAATCCCAATAAGTTTAATTTTTGTACTAATTAGTCATGAGGTACCCGGTCAAATGCTTTAGAGTAATCCATAAATATTACGTCAACCTGATTTCGTTCGTGTATTGCTGATGCAAACTCATGTGTGCACTCTATTAGTTGCGTTCCATTTTTTCTATTTCCATTTTTTATCATCACCATGTTCGCTCCGTCAGCCTTGCGCCTGTAGCATGAGCGGCAACTTCAGCGCACATCCACGCTTTCCGAACTCTTTAAGTATTTCTAAAATGTACCAGTCAAGGCCCGCTTGAGACGGTGAAATCTTCCCAACAATTTTGGTGATGCTAGTATGTTGTTCTTCAGATCCTCGCGCTGCAACAGAAATTGTTGAGATCAGGTCCGGCACAAAGCGGCCAAGTAACTAAAACAATGCGACGGCGTTTGAAACGGAAGCAACCAATCAAGGTTGCGATATTTTCACTGCCCCCCGCTGTGGTAGTGATCATAATAACTAAACATGATGGTTTACATAAGTTCTGGTTTGCAAGCGATAGTTTTTGTGACAAAAATAATTCGGGGATATAGCATGTGTCCTTAACGCCACACAAAAGTTTCAAAAAGCTTGTCATGAAGGGGTAGGTTTGTGTCTGAATTGTTTGATAAAAATACTCTTTCAATGATGGTAATGACAAAATATAGCATTTAGAGTTTTCGCGGTTGCTGAAAGAGAACGCGAGAGGTCCGTGTTGATGGTATTGCGACGTTAAGACGTTCGGAAAAAAATGGCACTTCTAAAGCGGGTCTTACCGGTTTAGGGATTAGAGGCGAGTGTTGTGTTTTTCTAATATACTTATAAACAAAATACACGAACATTGCATGTTTAACATAATGGTACCAAACTCTCGGGAAAATAATCCTAATGCTGCCTAAGAAACAAATTTTCTTTTTAATAATTATAACCAAAGAAGTAATTAAAGCTTATTATACAATTTTGATTCATCTTAACAATAAATTAAAAGCACAGCAGTCATGAAAGATTACTGTGCTGGAATCACCAAGCTCTTTTCAACACCAGGAATGCTTTGTGCCACGAGCACACCATGGTACTTGGCACGTTCCCGTCTTATTTGTGTCTTGGGACGGCACAACAAATGTGAGACATGCTAATACCCTAATTAGGTATAGTCTAAGGACCATTCATATAAAAAAGTAGCGCCATTCCTTCCTTTCTTTCGAATGTCTCTCGCCTTTCCCCTTTTTTGCTCGAGTTTCTAATTCCTTCGTTTGCGGCCTACCAGTGCTACACTCTAAAACAAATCGGCGGGTCCACTGTCCCGCAGACCACGAAGATGACGTACGATTACATTTTTAAAACGAGTACGATTATATTTTTGAAATGCGATCTGCTCAGGAACTACGTGCTAGCGAAACGTAATACTCAGTGTCTGCGCGCATGGAATTCGTTTTTGTCTAATCGCATTCCGAGTTTTGTCATTTTTATGGATCATTCTATTGATTGTCGTCATCGGCTGCCTTCGTGCTCCGCAGGAAAGGAATGCGCATGTTTGTCTTAGAGTGCAGCGCTGCATAGGTCGCTCTTTTGTGCCGGGCTCCTCTGCAGGTAGCTGCTAGCAAACGCTCGCGAAACGCGCGATCAAGAGGTATTCTTGCCTTGCAGAATTTTGTTTTCTTTAGAATCTGAGCTTGCGGTGTATCTGATGGATGTACACAACTACGTATGTTTCCAATTTCGTCACGGCTAGAGTGAGCATGCCGGCTTTGCGGGGCTACGTCTGCTCGTCTGCTCACGTTGGTATCCTTAGGTGAGGTGGGATCATTCAAGTTGAGATCGCGAGCAACGTTACCCCGGACAAGCATCGATTCAACACATTTGAACTCCAAAAAAGATGTTACGATCCCCATTTACCCCTGATACGAAAGAGGACTGAAGGTGATCAGTGCCAAGTAATACACACACCTCGAGCTGGAATGCGCCTCACTAGCGCAAAAAAGGTAACGAAGCCGCTACCTCGCTTTGTGAATTGAGTGCCGTTCTGTAGTGTTTCGAATTTACTCATCTGTAACATAACCAACAGTCGGTACCATTGGTGTGTTAGTGCGTTTATAGTAGCAGAACCGAAGTGGCAAGTGAACAAACCGAAAAACTTTCGGGGTGTTTTCGTAAAGACACGTAAGTTTTTGTTCGCACAAGAACACGTAGAGTACGCGACACTGATAGCGCGGAAAAGCGACCGCCATTATATCCTTTTACTTTTTAGAATCAAAATACTGTCGTAAGAACTACCGATCTGCTAAAAAGTGAATTTAAACGCGCTAACCTAGGATGCATGAAAAATGTGAGACATGCCAATACCTTAAAAATAGAAAATGCGAAAAGGCACCAATGTCGTGTTCGAGCTTACAGTGTTGCGCAGTATGCAGCACAGTAATTTTCGATTTCCGCAAATGAGTACAAAAGACAAAACAAAAACAAGAGAAGAAACTGAAATGTGTTTTATATTACCACGCTCCTTTTGATTGTGTCATAATTCATATTACGCAGCAAAAAAATTAATGTGAATCTACTTTTTTGCAGTGCATTTGGGGGAGTCACTAGGTGAAATCGGCAGAGGTATAATTGTTTTTATCCTCGAATGATGAGAATAATCATATATGTAGTCTGCGTTGTGACACTGTGAGTATGACGTTCCACCTGTTTACATAACGGCTAGTGTCACAGCGCTGTATTTCTTCATATCTAAAGAGTAAAGTGCTATTTTCAGCCTTACCACTTGCCGAGGTCTCCCGAAAGCTGCACTGATTGGCTTACCCAACTTTTTTAGTGTTAAATGGTTTAGATCCTAGTGTTAACAGCTCGCCACTTGGAGGGCAGTGTCTCCAGAAATCGTAGTATACTTAAACAGCAAAATAAAAAAATAGTTTTTTTAGCAATTTTATCTATTATCTTTTTTTTTAGGCTAATATTTCAAACTGTAAATACGTACATTCCGTCATATTTTGATACTGTTCAGTCCTTTCCCCAGAGCGCAATCGCTCTCGGGGAGGAGACAACAGGACATCGCAGACGGCAGTCACATTGGCCACTGTACGATACGAGCTACGGTTCAGACCAGCGTTACATGACTATCCACACGTCGATCAATTGCACCGTAATCCTTCAAGCAGTCTTAAACTCTTTAATGTAAAGCGGAATGTCAACCTGCAACACACCGCCCCCTCCGATCACGGCCCGACCAGCGGCATCAGTGCCGACAGTTTACGACATCTCGTATTGTTTTTAGACCACTGACATGCGAACACACGGTCACATCAGCGATAATTCCAGTCTATGTTGGTGACTCGCAGAAATACAAAACCACGTTGATTGCTGGTTGGCACTCCGCGTCGGAATACAGAACCGAACTCAGCACAGAAGGCACCCAGGCACCCGGCAGTCAAACCTGCCTGCCTTGGACGCAGTTTCCGCGGTTTTTATACGTCGCCAACATCGAAACGTCGTTCCCTAATCGGAAGCGGACATCTTAGCCCAGTGTACGATGCGCTGCTGGCGCTGTTCGGGAACTTCGCTGTTTCCGTTGGCTTCCTTTGCTCGTTTGATAAAATTAGCACTGGGAAAAAACGTCAATGGAACCCAAGTGTTCCGCATGTTATACTTCCAGGCGGAATAATTCGTTCGAGGTTGTTAAATCCGAAAATAAATACACTCATTTACTGATGGGATATTTACATATGTACAGGGAACTGTGCAAGGGAAGGTGTTCCGAGGTTCTCACGCATCAGTCCCTTTTTCTCGACTTCTTCCTTCTTCTCTTGTTGCCCGCAGTCCCAGGGGCTATGTCCAACAATTCGCAACACTGCACGTTTGTACGGGGAGACGGAATTACAGGCGGCCTTTGCTGCCGCTGAAGCTCAATCAACTCAACAACATTTATTAAACAATGTGCGCGACGTGCTCAAAAAAAAAAGAAAAAACGAAACCGAAAGAAGATGAGGTGGGGTGGCGGAAACATTCTCCCGTCTGCCTGGAGAAGATGAAACACGCCTCGTTCCTCCCTTCTTCTCGTGTCCGCTTGGGGGCACGCGCCGTCAACCTTTTTCCGTTTCTTTTTTTAGAGGGTGGTCCCCTTCGCAACTTTTCTTCGTTCGCTTTCCCCATGTCGAGGTTCATTCGCCGGTGGCTGTGACACGCGTCGTCACAGGAATCGATCCGCTGTGGGCCATGGACGCTGGATTCCAATTCTCGTATATTAGAACGTCGTCGGGAACATGGAGGCACATGGAAGAATACGAGAAGATTTAATTAGCGTCAGGCACGTACGCCTGCCATAAAATCGACGGAGTGCGCCACGCGAATAGTGGTACGGACTTCGCGCGTTTTCTTCGTCGTCTTTCAGGATGGCGCTAACGCAAAGATCATTTTGCAGGCGCAAGTTTAAGTGAGTGCAGTAACAGCTTTTTGTTTAATTTGAGAGATGCCTGCTCCTGTGTTCCTGTTTGATGCGCCGATTGTCAACGCTCGTCCAAGATGCGTAATTTGGCAAAGCACTGGCGTTCATGAAAAAGTTTTTCTTCCCAAAAAAAAAAGAAACAATATCGGTAGAACACCGCAATTACTTTGGTGTCTCCATAATTTGCTAGCAGACAGTAAACTTTGCGTCAATTCAAAGTCACCCGAAAAACTTGGAATTATGAGGTCACGAGGGTAAAATAGGCGTTTTTTTGCAAATAAGTTCTTTTCAGTGCGCAGGGTCAATGGTACTAAGGAGAGGTCTTTCCAGTTTCCTTTCAAATCTTCAAGTTTTGACCAAAGAGAGCTTATCGTTCATCTTGTCAAAGTTTTTCCAGGACAGTGGGTCAGTATAAACCAGAGTCATACTATAAGCCAGTATTTGGTTTTCCCATTTGAACCATAGCGTTTATGCCTGTTAGAGGGAGGAGAGGTTGTGCTCCTCTAAGAATGAAGGCTATAAATTTAAACATTTTTTCAAGGGGAGGCGGGGGAAGGGGAGTCAACTGAAGCTTTTAAATTCCTTTTTTCACCACTTCATCCCGCGTTGCCTTTTCAATCCGCTCGGAGTGGTGGAAATGGCACGTGAGAAAGGAGGTTTCGCAGACGCTCCCTCAAGGTGTCGAACGATTTTAAATTGATAAATTCAGCGAGAAAAGTTCCCCACTTAATTTAGCGGGAAAAGTTTCCCGCTATCTTTAGCAGGAAAACGTCCGATAACGTAACGCGCGCGGTTTCGCCGACGCCGACGCCGCTCAACCCGGAAATGGGCGCCTAAGAGCCCCGTTGTAAAAATAGAAAATAAATATAAATTGGGAGCCTTCCGGCTCCCCAACAAAAGGTGCCGGTTAGGCCTGGTCGTAAGCGGTCACCGGAGATCTTACTGCCTTCAATCCAAGTCAAACGCAAATGTGTGAAGAAGTCTTTGTCATACCTCTGCGAATAAAGTTGTAAAACTTTATTGCATAAAAGAAGCGCCGAAACATCGTTTCGTTTAAAGCACGGCGGTCAGGACGGACCAGGCTGATATAAACCTTGAGTTTGGGCTTGTGACATTATATTGGCTGTTTCGTCTCTAGCAGTATCCAACCATATCAGGATACACATTAATTCCTACCACCATCATTGGGGAATGGAAGAAAGCTAAGACTCAGGCAACTGATCGACTCACATTTTAATGAATCATTGATTCAACTGGTTAAAGGGGCGGTGTCACAATCTTTTTACTTTGTGTGAATACCGTTTAGAGCGAATTCTTGACACTCGTGAACAACGAAAGACATGTTCGTTTTTCTCCAACTCAAAAAACGTCGCAGAAAAATTTAAAGAAAACGAGCAGCGTTCACTTCCTGAACTCGCAGCCAGAACAAGCGGCCGCGTGATCTGGAGCCGAATATATGCCGCCGATGTACATCATAGCCACGCGCTGGTGTTGGCAAAGCACAGGACACGCGCTGAGTTCCAGACATTGTTGGCTTCTGCTATTTTAGTCATTGCCGCGAATGGACACGTGCCGCTACCCGAATGCTTCCCGAGCTATTGATTATTACGAGCCCATGATCGAGTGCCATGCAATGCTCGGGTCAAATTTATAAATCGCATTAAAATACCGTCACTGGGGGATACTGACACCCCCACGCTACGTCATCAGATTTTGCGAAGGAGAGATTGAACGAAAACGCTCCTTTTTATACTTGAAATTACACCGCATCAAAGAGGTTTCTTGGTCAATGGCGTAGCGTGCGAGTAATACTTGGGTACCACTAGTGGCAGTAAACTTGTGTGAAGTAAAAAAAAACAAAAATACATTCCAAACGAATATCGTTGCACCACCCCTTCATGAAATAAAGCAAAAACACCCCCCCCCACAACAACAACAACAACAACAACAACAACAACAACAAACAACAACAACAACAACCGTTGGATGGTTTTTTTTTTGCTTATTTTTACTGACGAATTTTCCAAAACGCAAACATCACCACAGTTGTCTGTGGGCAACACGCAAAACACATTAACATTCGTCATGGTAAACGGAGGTTGGGAAGAAAAGACATGACCCTAGATTTTACCCAGGACCCCTCCCTATTCAAGTAGATCCCTGGATTCACCGAAGTCAAATGTCCTTGGCCATGGCTTTTCGCTACCCGAAGCTTTGGCACCGGCGACGTTGTCCTTCTTCCGTAAGCCAGCGGCTCTAAGGATGGGCCTGCCGTGCGTCGCGTCGTTCAGTGGCGATGGTCTAACACAAAAACCTGGGAGACTAGGCTCGGTAAATGAAGGACATTCACGGGGCCAGCAATTTTCAGCATTCTGCTCACTCCTGTTAATGTTTCTGTGAATATAGAGTGAGCAAAAAAGAGAACGAGGAGTACATGTAAACATAAATAGTGGGATAAAGCGAGGAGAAGGACCTGCGGGCCACCGCGGGGTCCGGTGTGGCCTCTCTGTTGGTCCATGCCTTTGAGGAAAATAGCAGACCATCGTCTTATGATGAAAGAGCGAGCGGTAGTGTGATGTGCGCGCAGAGTCAATGGGACATCTGCCCCCAAGAAATCGGAAACACAAAATATTTAAAAATATATATATATATCTTTAAGAATTTGAAAGAGAGCAATCACACATGTGTACTTTGTTTCTTTTCGTAGTTCCTCATCTACAAGCGATTGGATTGAAGACAATTGCTCAACCTTACATTTAAATGGATAGGTCGCATCTTGGCGAAAAGGACGAGGAGCGGCGTAATTAGCGCTACGTTTACTTGTTTCAGTATTCGGCGCTGCGTAGACGGGGACGACGATACAATTACGAAGGTACAACATTAGGTCAAATATTGAATTTAAGTAAACTGCGGGAATTGAGTTTCTGAGCCAAAGGAGGGACAGGTGAACGCAGGTGTCCGTGCACACATCAACGCCATGCGAGTATCTCTTGAGCGCGGGAGAGGCGATTGCAAAAAGAACTACTGAGCTCGCTCTGTCGGATGATATCAATGAACTTTCCTGCGCAGCTGGAACAATATTCTCTAAGCATTTTTGGATTATTCTCATCTGCAAATCAAAACTAAAACTCTTCTAAACAATTAATTTATTGAACAGTAATAAATGGGTGCCTCTTTCAGCCCCAATGTGCGAAGAAGTAAAAGCGATAGCAGTAGAGCGTTTGCCCACCTCGGCATCCCCACTTAGCCGTGTAAGCCTCCTCTACTTTACGGTCTTACACCTCAGGGTCGTGATGTCGCCGAGTACGCGCTTCACGGGCGGGCTCTCGCTGGCGGTCAGTGTGGGCGCGACGCCGGTCACTGACACACGGAATCCAGCCGTTCAGTCCAACCTCGCTACTGGGAGTACGGGTTCGGCTCGGCGGAACCACTAGGAAGTCTGTGGCAGAGACGACGCAAGCGAAGGCGCAGGCTGCAGATAAACGAGGCGACGCTCTGCGGGAAGCCGGGTGCAAGGCGGCGAGTCTTGCCAACCTTATTTTACTATTCGAGTTGGTTTCGAGGAGTCTAGTTATAATAGCAAAATCGAAACTCGCCAACAATACGGGTAGCAACTGGATACTGCCAAAGTGGGACTTCCTATACCACGGGTAATGTTTGAAAACACATGTTTTGAAGTTATCGTTAGCAGACGACAGGGGAAGACGCTCGCTGGAGCTTCGTCGTCTCACGCCGTTATTGGTGGGTCGTCAGGGCTCTTCCCTCTTTCCTCTTGGCGCGGCGAGGCCAATGGGACAGCCGGACACCTCTCCTCGCGACATGGGGGGAAAGAAGTGTTTTAGCGTGAAATGTTCATTGGCTAGTTTTTCCGGATTTCGTGAAGCCGCATTAAGTGAAGTCGGTTTAAGCTTCCCCGCTAGATTTAGCGGGAAGACATTTACGTCACGCTGACCTCAACACCAATTCAATTTTTCGCTCTAAATTTAGCGGGAAAAATGACTTCACATGATCGTGTCACGTGACCCCTATACAAGTTCAATTTCACCGCAAGATTTAGCGGGAAAATTGACATGATGTGATCTCAAGGCAAATTCAATTTCCCGCCATAATTTTAGCAGGTAAAATGATGTTAAGCAACATAATAAAACCAGAGACACGGAACAAGAAATACACACACAATACCGTCTCAGTCACAGCTAAAAATGTTTTATTTACAACACTCCCTCTATAGTAAACAACACTCAGCCGACGCGAAAGGTGAAAAAACAGCAATGCTATGTATCACCCAAAAAAAGGACAATTCATCGCCGATATCTAATCATTTACAACCTACGAACCAAAATCGAAAAAAACTACAACTGCAAAAACGTTTGCACTTGTTTACCAAAAATAACCGAAGGAAAGCTGACACTATTTCCCGCTGACGTAATCCGCAGACGTAAGCAAAATCTAAAAACTACAACAGCAAAAACGTCCGCACTCGTTTATCAAGAAGAACCGAAGTTATGCTGACGCAATTTCCCACTGGCGTAATCCTAATTGTTTCCTACAAAACACGTTTAAACGTATCCAATTCTTTGCAACTATCTTCGTCAATTTCCACTCGGGCACACAATTGTTGCACTCGTCTAGATGCTTCACTATTTCGGAGTGGGGCGACTTTGATAGCACTGCTCTTTTGTGCTCTAAGGGCCTCTCATTAACACAACGGCCAGTCTGCCCACCATAAGAAAAGCCACACGTCATTAGGAATAATATAGAGGACACATTTGTTGCACGCTATGGCCGGATCTCTGTGCTTTCTGGCACACTCTTCATTTACTCCCAAGAAGGGAGTCAACCAACTCAGACTAAAATCGTTCTTGAAAACTACTCTAACACCAAACCGAGCTGCCAAACCTTTTAAGTTGTGAGAGATTGCGTGAAAAAACGGAAGGCACACCCACTTCTCTGACTTCTCTCTATTTTTCTTGTCCCTTCCTTCCAAGGTTACTTACTATAAAGGGAGTGTTGTGAATAAAACTTTTTAGCTGTGACTGAGATGGTGCAGTGTGTGTCCTTCTTGCTCCGTGTCTCCGGTTTTATGATGTTGCCTAATATTCGCCAGCTCGAATGTACCCTAACTCTTCTTTCAGGCAAAATGATGTTACATGACTTCAAATCACGTGGCCATAGTTGCTCCGGATTTTGTGAAGCCGGATTAAGTCGGGAAAGTTTACGTCACGTGACCTCAACAGGAATTTAGTTTCATCGCTAAATTTAGCGGAAGAAACGACGTCATGACTTCGTGTCACGTAACCTCTACACAAAATCAGTTTCCCCGCATGATTTAGCAGGAAAATTGACGTCACATGACCTCAACGCCAATTCAATTTCTTTGATAAATTTAGTGGGGAAAATGATTGCACATGACGTCATGTCACGTGATCTATGCACAAATTCAGTTTCCCTGCTAAGTTTAGAAGAAAAATTAACGTAAGGTGACATGATATCACGTGACCTATGCACAACTTCAGTTTCCCTGCTAGGTTTAACGGGAAAATTGTCGCGACGCGACTTCAACGCCAATTTAATTACCCCGCTTGATTTAGCGGGAAAATTGTCGTCTTGTGACTTCAACATTAATTCAGTTTCCCTGCTAAATCTAGCGGGAAAAATGACGTCACGGCTTCGTGTGAGTTAGCCTATACACAAATTCGGTTTCTCCGCTAGATTTAGTGGAAAAATTGACGTCACGGGACCTACACATAAATTGAGTTTTTCCGCTAAACCTAGCGGGGAAATTGACGTCACGTGGCCAGGTGGCACGTGACCTATAAACCAATTCAGCTTCCCTGTCAAATTTGGCGTGAAATTCACATTACGTGACACCTATTGCTGTCGGTGCAGTCACGAGGTGCAGCTATCGCTAAACGTTTCTGATGTTAGAAAGTTTCACGTATCTAACAAAATTACGTACCAATTTGCCATACATTTTTTTCATCTCTGTTGCAACGACAGACAACTACAAACGCTGACACTGAATTTCCTTCGAAGTGTCACTCGTAAAGCTATCGCTTTATTTATAAAAGTGAAAAATAAGTGCAGCTTTGTGCTCTTTGAAATAATTATTCAAGCATGGAAAACAACGATGCCCATTAAACAAAGAATTAATACGTTAAAGCAGTGGTTCTCAACCATCTATATTTCGCGGACCCCTTGTGGATCGGCGGAGATAATGGAGGACCCCGCTCGTGGTGAGAGGAGAGGAAAGATATTCGTTGAATATTATAATGATTGAATAAATGAATATAACTAAGGGCTAGTGTGAAGTAGACCACTCTTATTGACATATACACGAGAAAACTCGCCCAAAAACTGAAACATTTCTTCCGGACTTGAAAAAAGACAACTTTTAATGCCGGGCTTGACAGATAAGGCAGGGCTTCGCGGTCCCCTAGAATGCTTTCGCGGACCCAAAAGGGTCCGCGGACTCCCATTTGAGAGCCACTGCATTAAAGGATGGCGACTAATTGAGTTAAACCTTTTATTCGACGCACATCCCTGTCGTTCCCGACTTTCAAAACATTTTGTTTTACAATAAAGATATTGAATTTCCATTAATCAATTTCGCTTATTGAATTTCGATGACCTTACACAGGTACGAACCTAACATGTTTCATTTATTGAGAGCTCATTATCAAAACTGTCCAGTAAATAATTATCGCCGCGTCAGTATACACTTAGCGTATTGAAAATGTCTAATTATAAGTTCCACGTTTCTTTCGCAAAAAAAAAACCAACAAAACAAGCAGCTTATCTGCCATCTTTCCGTGATAAAATTAGTCCCGTGCAGTACGTTCACTCTGTTTTTTAATTATCCACTCATAAATAATAAGGCACGTAAGAGCAGAAAGGAGTCTAAATTTATTAAGAAGGTCGAGCAGAGTAAGCTAGTATCTGCCCTTCCCCAAAACCCAATTTGACTTTTCGCTATGTGGATTATGGAACTGAAAATCTTACTGGATTTTATCTGGATTTTGGTTTTCAGGTTGTGCAAACTTTCAAGTGATAGCTTCGAATAATAAACTATAAATTAAAAACTACTATAAAAAAAAAAACGAATGTCAGAGCTTATTTTGAAGCGAATATCGAATAGTTCATTAAATACGCTATTTGATATTTGCTTCAAGATGAACTCTCATATTCGAATTTCTCGGAGTGTTGACCCCTGCTTGTTATCCCCGTTGAGCGCGCTTCTTTCCGGGCACTGTTGCACTGCGGAGAAGCAACACCCGAGAAGCTCGCTTTCCCAGGTATTGCTTCCCGCAGTGCAATGGTGCTCGGTAGCAAGCACGCTCAACGGGGATAACCCACCGATGCAGTTTCGAAAACTTCGAAAACTACAAATATTGCAGTCACATTCTTAAAAGAAAAGCCCACTTTCAAAGTTGGATGATGCACGCGCGCGCGTGGTGTGTGTGTATAAAGAAACTGAAACTTTGTGAATGTCGATATCTATGATACAGTAAAATATTTCAAAATAAACTGGCTATTTATGCGAGAGTATATCTTAGGCAGAGATGTCCTGACAACCTACGCTCATTATTCATAATTATCTTTTTTTAATCTATACTTATTAAAGAATATTCGCAGATAGCAAGAATACTTACAAATCCCCTCGATTAGTTATAGCTGGGAATCACTATGGGTTTATTTTGTCAAATACATCGTTTACTTGCCCTTCCCATGTAGGCAAATGACTTTCTGAGGTCATAGTCCATAAATTAAAATTAACTTAGCTTAAATATAGACAAGTGTCAGCTTAGGAACAACCTTTCGGAGTTCAGATGAGTTTTAGTTTAGGCAGTGTGCAGTAGTGACAAACTTTAAGAAACTATTCCATTCGAAAATATTCGACCAAAACCACTATTCGCTTGGAACTCAAAATACACTATTCGCACAGACCTAGAAAACTTCACCAAAACACCTGTCCTCTCGAAATAATTTTTATTGTGCATTGTCATCACCAGAACTCCTATTCGTTGTTCCCTGCTTCATATCTGCGTAACAATGGATTTATTCATTTGCATTCTCTTATATATATGTATGTACATCGTGCATATTAAGACTGAAAAAAAAACGTCGAAAGTCACAATTTGTTGTTAGTTGTTTATACAGCAGGAGGTTAGTCTGCCAGAACATGGCGACATTGTTACCCACTGTAGATAAGCAATTTAGCCAGTCCTTTACGGCTGCTACCCTGGGGTCTTTAACGTGCACCACGCAGTAGTGATACACGACCGCACGCCGATACGATGCTCCTCCAGATCGAAACGGGCAAGGGTGGGGATTGATATTGGATTGATCTAACTGTTGAGAAATAAAGGACGAGGAAGAGCGCGCGGACGATTGGGGAGCACGCGAAGCTTGAGCACCCGTAATGTCAGTGTTACATAAAAGGCCATCTGAACCGGGGGCTAAGCTCGGCACGGAGAGATCAAGGCGAGTTCTCCGCCGAACTCGCCGCCCGCCGCGATTGGTCGGCGCCGTGCATGACGACACGCGCCGTCACTCCCTAGGTCGTGACGTCACAACGGAGGGTTTGAGGCGGTCGGA
>JAZHYW010010268.1:0-108854 GCA_037355805.1 Ixodes ricinus
TGGAGCGAGAAAGATGAGAAAGAGATTACATAGCTGTTAGTCTGCGCAATTCATTGAAATTGCTTCTCCTCTATCCTGTTTTAGTTTAAATTTTATCAAGTGGGTTTTTTTTGCATCTGCGCAGCGCAGCAAACCATCACAATAATTATAAAAGCCTGTATGTAATGATAAATTGCGTTCCTGGTTGCAGATTGCCGTAAGAACACATTGGTTTCTAGGAATTCACTTTGTAGGATTTGTAGTATTCACGACGGGGACGACGGTCCATTCACGGCTCCATCGCCTCAAGCCCGGTTCGCCACGCAGTTCATCTCACAGCCACCTTACCACATTTTTCGGGAGGCCATAGTGTTATTGAAAACAACGTCGTCCATGTCAAACGCATTGGCGTTGCTTAAGATAGATACGCCGACGGCGAAACACGAATAAAAACGCTGACATTTTGGACGCTTCTGCCTTATCTCGCACCCAACTCGCCCAAACTCGCCTCGGTCGGAGACGGCAGTGCTTTTCCTTTCCGCGGCGGCTTCTGCCACGTCACAATGACGTAACAGCATCTCGCCGCGAGTTCCGAATATGCCACTCTCCGAACTACCTCGAAACCCTCCGCTGTGACGTCACGACCTAGGGAGTGACGGAGCGTGTCGTCATGCACGGCGACCGACCAATCGCGGCGGGCGGCGAGTTTGGCGAAGAACTCGCCTTGATCTCTCCGTGCCGAGCTTAGCCCCCCAGATCTGGAAGGCGATCCCATCGCCATCTGTTGGTTCAGAATCATATTAGCCAAGATTGAGGTTGCACCTTAGAGTGAAGAAAGTACACGTTGTAAATTTTATGTTTCATGGTGCTTTCGCAAGGTGCATTCCACACATTCAAGTTCGGCATTCTTTGCTGACATTAGGTGGGAGCTCGTGCCGTACAAAATACCGTTAAGCGTACAGACCAGGGATATTACTACTAGTGTAGATTTTTCGCCTTGCCGCCTTAAAGAGGCGATGCTTGCAACTACGGTACCCTTGACACGGCTGCAGTGAACTAGAAATGATCGAGTGGAGCGAGCTACGGGCTCAACACATGCTTTTAGTTGGTTCTCACGATGTGGAAATTTGGCGAGATGGCGCTGAGATCGAAGTCGCTCAGTTGGCCTGGATTTTTGCCATGACGTCGTCGTTGTCGTTCGCCGTCGTGACGTCGCGACGAGGTCGACGCCGTTACGAGACATCAACACGCCGTTGTAACGCGGTCGTGACTCCGCGCCGCGTCAAGGACGACGTCGACATGTTCGTCCACGCAGTCGTTGACGCCTCACGCAACATCAAACGTCACGCTGACTTCCTTTCAACGTCGTCCTAACGTCGCGTGACGTCGTCACCACGTTACCATCGTCTTTGCGTCACGTGACGTCGTTGTCAATGTCGACGTCAACGCGAAGTCACAACGACGTCACGACGAAGACGATGTCGTGTAACGTCGTCGCCTTCACCTACATCAACGTCGACGCGCCGCCACAACGAAGTCTTGACGTTATGTAATCTCGTCGTCATCGACGATAACGTTGAGGGCATGAAGTTCTTGGGACGTCGTCGCGAGGTCAAGTTGCGTTGTTTGGACAACGACGTCGACGAGTTGACGCCAAGAGTCTTTATGACGTTGCGTTGACAAGGACACCGCTATTTCTATGTCGCGTGACATCGTCGTCATGAACGTCAACTTTGACATGGGCGTCATTTTCAACGCGATGTGATGTCAGAACACAATCTTGATGTCGTGTAACGTGCCTTGTCAACGTTGACGACGACGATGACGTCAAGGCGTCGTCGTGATGTCGCAAAACGTTCTGACGACAAGTTAGGTCGCGGTGACGTTATATATTGTCGTGACGCCTGACGTCTAGGTTGTGAAAATATATAACCCGGGGATATATTTGTATACCTTCGGGTTATAGCTCGACCCGGTCTATATTATAGCCAGGGTTGAGCTTGGTATTGGAACACAGTGATTTGTTTCATAAAAAAGGGTATGATAAATACATTTTGCGATAAAAATTATATGCGTGTTTGGTCAAGAGCTTATGTTGTAGCGATAGTTGTTTCCTAGTTTATGCAAATCCAAGCCACTTCGCTCATAGCGCCCTCTGATAATTGTTCCGTACGCGGAGCTTCAGAAATGGCACTCCGGTGGCCACACTCATTCTTTCCAATTCACTATAATACGGCCGGACTAAATTCGCCCTTGCTGACTTACAGCCTCTCCACCGAGACATGATAACACCTATGTTTCCTAAGCCGCACTGGCACGTATTAGGCTTTAAGCGTTACTGGGCTGCCGGGAGCTGCTCCGCAACGCGGTCGTATGATGTTTTACTGTGCTATACTGGGGGACAACTCTCTCCAACAATGCAGGCATTCAAAGGTACGGGAAAGCGTGCTTGAGCGCTGATCAAATCTGTGCTCGAGTGCCAATTTCCCTACCTGGAAATGCCACAGGTGTTGTCCACGATAATAAAGTCTAGATAAAGCTAAATTGAGCAGCCGAGAAACTAAAATTGTAGGTGCAACAGGTTTGAAAACTTTGTCCGACCTCGCTCAGAACTGGGATGAATCGAGCGCGCCAGTTCAGTGGCAGTGCAACTTCCGGTTGACTCGTATGCGCCAGTTCTTCTACTGCTGAACTAGTTCAGGCAGTTCAGGTGAATCGAAGATTCCTTTTGTCACACCACTTAAAAAAAGTAAGTTCAGCAAATTATTCTTGAGTTGTGCGAAGTAGTTCTTACAGGATTTGGTTGCTTGAGGAACAAGCCGTGCCTTTATTATTTTAAATGTTTACGTCTTGATAAAAATAACGTATGGCTAATCTAAAGTTCTAAGGTGCGCATACAATTGTCCTTATTCAATATATTAAGGGGTAATTATTATGTTGTCGAGAAGCCGAACTTTTTTAGTACTGTTATTGACAAGATGAGTTGCTAACAGAAACAAGGCACGTGCTCTGAAAACATTCCTTTAATCAGATTGAAAATTTACATTCTGGGTTTTACTATGTTGGGCACGGTAGATTTGATTCGATAAATGTGGACTGATTGACAGTTTCCCTGAAATATGCTGAAAGCGCCTCGGTTCGCCAGTACCCTGCAGCTTTTCTGAAGTAAGTTCTTTGGCATCTTCTTGTGGAGTCTTCAGATTCCATATTAAATAGCGCAATTCCAAATTTTAGAGTCGGGAATCGCTTAGTTGCCTCGCAGATCTGTAGTGACAGATACTGACAGTTAGATGAATGCCAGAAATTAGATTAAATTTATGCGTAAACTCTGGTAAACAAACTAAATTGGATGTCTTGAAATTGTACATAAAATATTTCATTTTGGCACCAAAGTATTTGTGGGTCAACTAAAAAAAAGTGTAGAACACGAAAATACGAAATATACACATATATGATATTTTATAAACAGCCGACGACAAACTTAGCCAAAATTCGAAAACGAAAAGCCTAGAAACCTTGGGGATTGTCCTTAATTGATTCTGATAAAAGCAAGGTGAAGACAATTAAGGAAAATTATTGTGGGAGTATTAAATGCTGTTAAAACATTCGATTGCTAAATATTGTGATTATAACAAAAAATGCATTCTTGCCGTTAACTTTCGCTGAGGTAATATTTTATAGATATCTTTACATACAAAATAATTCCAGCATTATTATAATTTGCCTGCATAACTAACGTGTGTCAGACTAAAATGGGTGACGCGGCGATTTTCGTGATCTCACTAAGTACCGGATAAAATATATTCTCGAAGTGGAAAACCTGCGATAAATGCGTTAGTTTATCTCTTCAGGCAATGACAGTAGCAAAAACAAAATTAGAAAAGAAACAAAAAACGAGCGGTGTGAACCCAATTAATCTCATTCACACAATCCGAGTAATCGTTTGTGGAATATTTTGTCAACTGTAAGAAGAGCCGATGAGTGTAAACTTAAAAATAAACCTTAACTAAAATAAACCAGTGGCTTCCGCAAAAAAAAATAATAATAATAAACTTAACACCACGCGTCCTGCTACTTCGGCGGAAGAGCGACTGATCTATATTAGCGTACTATCGCTGTTTTTATATCCGGGTTATGTCTAGAAATACGCAACACAACCAACAACAAGATCGGAGGAGAGAAAAACTGAAACCTTCCAGCTGCGAAAAAAGATCAGTGTCTATACTTTGTTCCATGGGTACCGCTATGTTAGTTCATGCTGGCGCCATGACACACTACGGGGGCAGTGCTTCTCGCAATACTCCGTATATTTTAGAAACCTTCGCAGATATCGTAATGCAAGAACGTCAAATATGCATAGTCATTAAGCTCGAAGAACAACACCGATGTCAAGAGTGCTGTAAAATGTAAAATATTGTTTTATGAGCGGGCTCCTCTCTTCACAAGATCCTGCGTTTGTGATCATTATTTCCCTTTTTATCGCTGGGGGCAAGGGAGTCGGACACTGGTCTATGTTGGTAAAAAATGAAAGACGTTGACAATCGCCTGTCACGCAATTTAGAGCGCAGCTCCTGAGGAAGAGGAGGTGAAAATGTGTGGAGGAGGCTATGCCCTCCTGTCCTGCTCGCCTCCCATTTAGGGGAAATTTTTTCCGCTAAACTTAGTGCGGAAATTTTTCAAATACGTTTAGCGGGGAATTTTTTCTGCTAAATCTAGCTGGAATTTTTTCCGCCAAATTCAACTTGAAACTTTTTCCGCTAAATTTAGCGTGGAAATTTTTCCGTTAAATTTAGCGGGGAAATTTACCCATAATGCACCGCGTGGTTATGATGACGGTGACGGCGACGCCGACGCCGCTCAATCCGGGAACGGGCGCCTAAGAGCTGCGCTCTAGAAGATAAACGTAGAGAAACTACATGGGATTAGACAAGAGCATGCGGAGATGTTAAGCGAGCCGAATGAAAACAAAAAAGAAAAAATCTAAAGCAAACCATCTTTTGGGACGAAACGAAAACGGAGTCTTGGCGCTATTCAATATATGGCCATAGAGCAAAACCATAAAAAACATCCTACCGGTTTTCGGCTTCAGTGGAACATTTAGGTATTATAGTATTCGCTCCATTCAGGGATGTACATGATTGCCGCCGGAGTTCCGCCATTTTTGAAGAGCAGTCCAGGAAGCGGACGCACAAGTGTCTTATAAATCACGCACAATAAACAAAAACAGCAGAAAACGAAACAAAATATTTGGCGCATCGCACAAATGTTGTAGGGTATCGGTTGTAGGGTATCGGTATCGGTTGTAGGGCCACCAGCTATATATTCGTAGTGCAAGTAGCCTTTTGTGGACCAGCCAAACAGCTGATCGTGAAGCGGTCATTCTCGGCGCTGAAATATATCGTAAGGCTTGACTCCATTGGCGAACATGCTACGAAAAATCGACGAATTTTGCACGCCGGAAGTGGCTCTGCTCGTGAAATCAGCACAGTGGCTGCTACGTCGCGCGCAAAGTGAGCGTACCATCGGGCGACGTTCGTCATTTATTCGTCGTATAATTCGCTCCCTGGAGTTCAGCCTCTACCCGAACATTCCCAATGGCCTGGGTCCTTCTTCAACGCGGTGTCCTTTACCCGGAATCTTCAATTTTGTATCTTTTCAATAACTGAGAACTTGCGGAGCCTTGTTAATCACATATTGTTGTTATAAAAGAAACGTTTCATTTTCTTCAATAATGTTTTTTTCTACGGTGTTTTGTTTTACGGGCATATGAACCGCTACGAACCTTAACGTATCATAATTTTTGTGGTTCCTAGGCAGAGCTTGAACGGAACTTATTACCCTCGAACGAAACTGAAACCAGAGCAAAACAATTGACTGCATGTTTGGCCATTCTGACTAACCCTTTTAACTGCTCTAGCTTCGTAGAGTAGTTTGTGTTCTTAGGTCGGGTAGTTTGTATTGCATGGATGTTTTTGGAAGCGTGTTACGTCATACCATTGTGTCTTTTCTGGCGCTGCGCGCTTTTCTTCAGCAGAACCGTGATATGAAGCCTTTGTGCCCAAATTTCTGGGCCACCAAGAAAACGGAAGCGCGCTTTTCTGCACTCTGCACTCCTCCACGTTCCGCGCGGTCTTTCTACACCATTTGTTTCTGCTCTTCTTTTTATTGCCCTTTCCGCCCTTTTCCGCTCTGCGCGGTTTATCAAGCCACCTGTTTCAGGTTCTCCCGGTACCGCGTGCTGGATTTGTATCTCAATCAGCAGCACACTCGGCTTCTACACGGGTGGAAGGGGTTCAATCCGTAACACCAATTGCCTTTTTTTTTTTTTTTTTTTTAAAGATTGTGCAGGGGTAACGGGCTGGCCGGCTCACCCATTTCATTCTTACAGTACTCTTGAGGTTGGTTCGCACTATACTCGAACTCATCTCTGTGACGTAGCGGCGCGGTGGTGGCGCGTCGGTCGCACTTCCGGTCTGGGGCTGTGGGCAGAAGGCCCCATGCCAGACGTGTATTCCTGCGTTGTTTTGAAAGGAACCAGACAAAAACCTGCACTCGTCAAAAGGCCGCAACTGGGGCCGTACCAACAGTGTCGAGAAAGGCTTGTAGGTCAGTTTTCACGGGCTCGGTTCGTCCGAGAATCTGGATATGTGCCGTAAATAGGGAAAAGCAGACGCCGTCGGAAAACGATTGATTGGGTGGCAAGCACTTTGGGTTGAATTCACGGATACTTGTGGTCATCAGATTTATTTGTTTTGTTCCAACATGAATGTCAGAAAACCGTCAAATTGTGCTGACCACCTGCGGACTACGTTCAGTGCGTCTTCAAGTTCAAACGGCCTCCTGATTGTTCGAACTGTCGTCTTCTCTTTCAAACGTTTCTGCTTGTCGTCTGCTCTCTTGGACGACGCCGGTCCGTAGACCAAATGTTGGTCCGGTACTTGCGATAAGAAGTAAGTGCAGGCCTCAAAAGACCTAAATTTTAAGGTTGGTAAGCAGGCTCGATGTAAACAGTAGATACAAGGACATGTTGATCATTGTTACCAGTGACCATCAACGACTTGTTATGCCTAATTCAGTTGGTCCGATTCTGCTTGCGATTTTCAGTATCGACTTCGACCATCTCAGCAACGGTTCACGCTTTTGCAGCCAGAGTGACATCGCGACTGAAAATTGCGAGCGAAATCTCATCATGCGAATAAGGCTTTAGCGTACAATCTGCGGCGTCCACGCGGAATGAATCGCCAGATGTCACATTATTCACGCGGAGTTTTGCGGTGTAACGAACCTCGGTAATTTCGCTGACGCCGCTCAAGATTGTCAGACATCGCCAGGAAGACGTAGAACCAACAATTCGAACGCGAAGAAGGGCAGGGGGACTCACACTGACACCGACAACATCGCATTTCAATGGTGTGTTTATGGGCGACGGCGAGCTTTTTGCCCACACCCCCATCGCCCTTACGCGGTGCCGGTGGCGTCCGCCAGGGGCGCTCCGGGCGCTCCGGTTTGTTTGTAAACATGAGTTGATGTATATAGAGGTACTAATTAAAATATATATATATATATATATATATATATATATATATATATTTCTTTCAGACACCCTGCTTGAGGCGAAGGCAGCAACTCCGTTGGAAGGATTTGTGTGCAGACGCAAAGGTTATACTCCATTTCACCTTATGTTGTACCGCAGAGAAGACTAGAAGCGCGAGCTCATAGCGGTGGGAGCTGCTCTTGACGCGCGAGAGCTTGTGCCGCCGAGATGTGCCCTAGAGCAAGGGCTCGCGCTTGTAGCCTTTCCTGCGGTACATCATAAGATGACACAGAGTATAGCTGTCTTTGCCTCTTCCCACTGTCTACCTACAATTAAGCAAACAAGAGTGGGGTATGCTTCTCGCCGAGTTCTTGGCGTAAAAATGCACAAGCGTAAATCACCTCTCAGTCACTTCCTCTCCGTATATAGCCGATGCAGTTTGAGTCTTGCCCCTTCAAGTTGCAGCACCGTGAGAGGGAAGCTCACGCATGGACGTGGCAATACGCCCATAATATCGAATATTAGAATAAGGGTCCACAAAGATTGGAGACCCCGAAGCCAAAGAGAGGGTGCGCGAGTGGAGATGCAGATATACTAGTAATGCGTGCTTATAATGTAGTGTTTTAATAAGTAGCCTAAAATGCTAGCGCTCCTGGTTTGCAGCGCAATTACGGCTAAAATAAAAATTAATAGTGAAAAGTAAAAACAAAATACCTACAATATTTGCGCTTAACAAATTTTTTGTTTTTGTTTGTGTAGCAAATAAAAATAATGAAGGCACTAATTTGCTAATTTTTTACCAATATATATTTAAACAGTATAATGTTTAAGGTCAATAATAAATCAATACGATTAAAGCATGTATATGCACTTTCGGCATTTTAAATTTAAAGGTAGCTTTTTCAACCTTTCCATTGTAGCACGCTACTTGTTGGACTCTCCGCAATTTCGTTCAAATATGCCTATTTGACCGATCCCACCAGCCAGTTTTGCAACGCTGCCGCTGCCGCGATGCATCGAGGAGCTTTATATCCGGTTAAAACACAGAGCGGTACGCTAAAATTGCGCTAGAATACGACGCTGTTGCAGCTCTGACTTGCACATAACTTCCCAGGCAGCACAGACACGTTGAAAAGACGTCGAAAGAAAGTGATGACGTCAGGACCCACATGTCGAAAGAACGTCGAATGTCCGAACGTCAGGTCCCTTCGACGTAATATGGAAAGGCTAATGTCTTGAAAAAAGGGTGGATTTTACGTCGACATAACGTCCCACATAACGACCTTAGTACGTCGAGTGCACGTCTGAATTGGACGGGAAGTCACGTGATAATGTTATATCTACGTTGAGACAATGTCCCATTTAACGACCATAAAACGTCGAGTATACGTCTAAACTGAACGGGATGTCCATTGAAAACGTCATATTAACGATAAAATAACGTCGCATTTAACGACATAAAATGTCGAGCGCACGTTTGTGATAACGTCATGTCAACATTAAAATAGCATCCCATTTAACGACCGTAAAACATCAAGCATACGTCTAGACAAAACGGGATGTCAATTGATAACGGTCTCGACCTGGGTCACCGTGGAACAATGGAGTCAACCGGATATGGCTTCGTTGCTCGAAGGTATGTTCGCGAAAGCATGTATATTCGGACGGATTAGACCATTTGATAAACTCCCCAAGCGCCCCGGCCCGCAATCCAGGAATCATGGGAACGGTGTTCCTTCAGCTTCCTAGTGATCGGTAATTTCGACCACCTTCATGGTTAGACAGTTTTAGGTGTAATTCGGAGTCACCCTAAACAAGCGTCCTATAGGGCCCAGAGACCTGTCAGATCACTTATAAGATTTCTCGTCAATGACAACGTTTTCGATACTGTGCATGCTGTCCACCCTTCAACCAGGCTCAGCTGCAGAAATCTCTTAGATTATTATCATTGTCTTACAGCTTCAAAGACGCTGATATTAAGTTAGAAACGCTAAAAATGCTATAAACAGCCCCGCTGATTCCGAGATAAATCCTGTTTTTTGTTGTTGTGAATTCTCGGCTTTTAAGCAATTCCTACTAAAACAACATTCACGAGAATGATAATATTGTAAGAGATTTCAGCAGCTACGCCAGGTTGAATTGTGGATTGCATGAACAGTATAAAAATGCTGACATTGACAAGAAATTTTAAAAGTGATATGACAGCACCTTGGGCTCTATAAGGCGCTTGCTTAGGGTGATCAAGGTGTTCGCTCAGACGTTGTTGGGACGTCTCGTGCGCAACCTTCAAAGAACCTCCCGGAGAAAACGTAGAACTGACGTCTACTATTGTCAATGACGTCAAGGTGTTGCTCAGATATTGTTGGGACGTCTCGCGCTCAACGTTACAAGAACCTCCCAAAGAAACGTAGAAATGACGTCAAGGTGTTGCACGGGACATTGTTGGGACGTCTCGTGCTCCACGTTCAAAGAACTTTCCGGAGAAAACGTATATCTGACTTCTATTATTGCCAATGACGTCAAGGTGTTGCTCAGACAATATTGGGACGTCTCGCGCTCAACGTTCGAAGAACCTCCCGAAGAAACGTAGAACTGACATCGAATAATGTCGACGACGTCAAAGTGTTGCTCAGGACATTGTTGGGACGTCTCGTGCTCGACGTTCAAATAACTTCTTATACAAGACGTCGAACAGACGTCGATTACCGTTGAAGACGTCGAGGTGAAGCTTATGACGTTGTCAATACGCCGCGTGTTTGACGTTGTCGGAACCTGTCATGTGGACGTACCAATGCCGTCGATAAAAAGTCTGTTAAGGACTTCGACGTCGCCCAACGTCGAGGACCTTATTTCGACATCTTCTCGGCGTCTTGTGCTGCCTGGGTTAACGCCAATGTGGCGCTGCGTGCATTGCTACATCGACGCTGTATCACTTAGTTGTGTATCATCCTTGTTGAACGGCTCGTGCACCGCGGAACAGAGTGGAAAAATTATGAACTTCGTGTGTTATTCCATGTTCTGGTGGTAAAAGAAAAAGATCACAAGAGGCTTTTTGTTACCGCCTAACACGGACGACCAAAAACTATTGGATATTGTTGCCAACGCAATCCAGGTAGCAAAATATTTCGTCGCCCACCGTAAAGAATCTTCAAGCTGGCCTTAGTTGATCGCCATACATATGCAGTATATGCGCATGTATCAGCGTGTGCCTCGTTACAACTTTGTCGTCCCACAACTGCTCCATTTTATTGCTAGTGCAGCCTAACGGTGCAGCTCTGGGAGTTCAATAATTCAGCAAATATTTGATGTGCTGCCCGCAGTGGTGAGTAACTATACAGCTGTGATGCACTGCTGCTGAACCGACGACTGGGCACAGCCTCAGCGATGAATCGGCGTTTTTTTAACGCCTAATCGGTGTTGCGCTGTACGAGTGAAGAGGCCACTAGTCTTTCTTCGGGTGCGACAAGCCCGCTGAGCTTTTGCAAGAGCGGAACGCGCGACCCGCCAGAACGCAGGAGCCGACTCGTGCACTATGGTCTGCTTGCTGCGAAATAAAGTTACAACGGCGTCACGCATGCCCTGAATGCTTGTTTAGATCGGTCTATTAAATTCGGCCATGGAATACATGTTTGGATTAATAAGTAATTTTGGATTGAAACTTTACTATTCGTTAATCGCTTAGCGGGCCAGAAAAATAGGGTAGAATGTCATAACCCCCGTTTTGTTGCTAACATTTGAAGACTTAGCCGAATATTTCGAACGTTCTTTCATTCGAAAGCTCACCGTCTTTTCACTGTGATACATCCGCGGTACCTTCAAACACGTCAACCAAACCTAAAACAAATCGGCCGACCCCATCTCACAAATTAAACCCGCGATGAGCTCGCCCCTGCGTCCACCAATATCATGCAGCAGAGGTTTGAAAGGGGCTACCGCGTTCATTCACGCTAAACAACGCTCAGAACTAGAAATATATCTCGAGAACAGAGCGAGAACACTTAAATTGTGACTTAAGCTAGATAAGGTAACTCGAAATACTGCTTGAGGATTAATTGCCAATGCACATGCTTTATAGTTGAGCGACCAATAGGGCTTTGTTCTAAAGCGAGAGATGCGTGGCTCTGCACTGTTTGTTTGACGTAGGGGCATCTTGAATTTACATATTTCATTATCGAACCGTTCCTAGCGGTGTAGTGCCGAGCAGAACATCCAGGGATCCGACTGGCGAGTGTTTAAATTTTGATTTTTCAATTTCACTTTACGACATCTCATCACGTCTAAATACAGTGCTTGCATTTGTTTAAGATGTGATTGATATTGAAGTTAAAACATGACTGGTGTTGCTAAACAGTAAAGATAAAATGCTGAATTTAAGAAGTTTTCGGGGCTCTTGACGTGTAAGAGTTTGTGCAGCAGAAAACGCAGAACGATGATAGAACCCAAGCAGCACATTATGACTGGCTGAAGCTTGAGCCAGACTGGGCAGCCGGGAAAGATTCACAGGGCATTAGATTGTTTTGCCCCATGGCGCTAGGCAGCCCCAGCCTGGCTAGCCGGCCTGGCAGCTCAGTGGGGGTTCTTTGTCTAGCCAAGCTTGGCTATATGGTGTAAAACAAGCCTGGGCCAGGCTGGCAGTTCAGTGGTAACGCAAGCTTGACAAAACGCTCTAAATGCAGCCTGGGCCATGCTGGCAGTTCAGTGGTCAGTCAAGCTTGGCAAAACGGTGTAAATGCAGTGTGGGCCAGGGTGGGAGTACTCTGGTCATTCAGTCTTGGCTATACGAGGAATTTACAGACTATTCCCAAGGAAGCCTATGTTGTCATTCAAAGGATGTTTTTGGGGCATAAAGCCCAGCAACATCTCGAATTTTCGGTGCTGTGTGCAGAAAAACTGGTTACTACTTTGTTCGTCATTTAGTGCCTCATGAATAATAAAGTGTAATTTTTGTGCGAGCTGTTCTATTTATTGTGTAGTCGGCATGCAAATGAAGCTGCTAAATTGAATCAAGTTCGATACAGCCGTTTTTTTATTTTATGTTCAGTACATGGTGCTGGCTTATGCCCGAGTCCCATACAGCGACGAACAGAAACAAACGACAGCGACAAGCCTCAAACTTGAAGCGCCGTTCACACACATGCAACCGACTAAGACCGAGAGAGACCAGACCGGTTTGTAAGCCTGTTGCAACGTCTTAGGACCGGATGCGCTGCAGCGGAGCTGGTCCTAAGACGTAGCAAGAGGCTTAAAAACCGGTCTGGTCTCTCTCGGTCTTACTCGGTTGCATATGTGTGAATGGCGCTTTAGTCTTTCACGATTTGACAGGCTTTGTAGAATAAAAAAAGCTATGCTTAAACACAAGCATCATGCACGCGAGGGTATCTTTGGCAGGCTTACAATCACTCCTGCATATTTCACGAGCGCCAAACGAATAAACGCCTGCCAGATGCACCATCACGGGCATGCTGCATGGGTTGGAGGCTTATCTGTGTCGTTTGTTTTTGTTTGTCGCTCTAGTGGGACTCGGATATAATGCCCGAGTCCCACAAGAGCGACAAAGGCTGAATGCTGAATAAGGCAGGTAGCTGGTCGAGTATCTGCTGCCTTGTGACTGGGCTTCACAGCTAGCAGGTGGGCCTGCTGATCCGAGTACTAATGACAGTAATTGTCGATGGTTCACTCCATGGCCACTTCATGGCTGTGACGTAGAGCTGGATAGCAGCACCTGGAGAAGAAACAGTATAAACATTGATGCGCGTGTTTAGTAAATTTGTTTTACATGAACTATAAATCATGCTTCTAATTACATTATAACACAGCAGAAAGGCTACCCAAATTGTCTTGGTAGTATTTTCAGTCTCCTTCAATATAAAAGACCTATTGAAAGTGTGTGGAGTAGACGGTGCTGCTCGGAAGAGCTATGTGCGCTCCGTGTGATTCAGTTCTGCCTCGAGGAAAGGACTTTCACTCGGGTCTTAACTGGTTCTGAACTTGCGAACAGTTTTTGGTTTAGGTTTAGCCAAAGAGTGGGCTTCATCGGCATCACGCCCAGAGATATGGTCACGAAGGCTGCAAGCAAGCATGCTCATCACTGTTTTTGCTATCAGTTGTTTCTGGTGTAAACATTTAGAACAGGCACTGTCAAATAAACAAATGTTAAAGTTACACCCGAGTCTCATGTTTGAAAAAAAAGTGTGGTGAAGAGCGCATTCATTAATCAGAAGGATGGCACGGACCTTGCACTTTAGCGGTCAAAATCATTGCCTTGACTCTGGCTAGTCTTTCTCAGACAGTAATTTCTGAATCAGTAGCCGCGACATTATGCTGATGAACTGCTCTCAACCGCGAAACCGAAAACTAATAAGCGTGTGTTGCACTTTAGCTGAGCCCGGAGTGAGTCCTCCCTTGGGTAGATTGGAATCTCCCAGAGCGCACAAAGCGCCCCTACCAGCCACTGCTTCGGCCAGGCGCTCCCATTGGGGCTTTTATATTGCAGGAGACTACATAATGCAGGAACTACAGAACTCGACAGTGACAAGCATGGTTTCCGTTTATTTTTAGTATACTACTGTCAGTACATGTAAAATAAAAGCCAGTTAGAGCACCTCAATGTGAACACTACATATTACATGCCGTACTGTGGAAGGTTGCTCAGATCATCTGAAAGCAAATTTTGAATTGACGGAAGGTCCACCCAAGATGGGTTGCTTTTTTGATCCCCCTCCCTAGCTTTCTTTTCATTGCCACAGAAAGTTGTGCCCAAGAAAAGATGAATTGCTCTTTTGTTCTAACTCAGAAGAGTAAATTGAAGGTTTTAGTAACAATGACGAGCGAATGCATATTCGAGCACTTAATCAAAATGCTTCTTCGTAGAGAACAAAGAACAAAAAACAACCAGACGCTTTGTTTTTACGCGTTCGCGCAATCAACTCGCTCTGCGAACGGCAGCTATTCCTTATTTCGTGGTCGGACCAAGCAAGGGACCGCCTGACCATGTAAAACCTTCACTAACGTATCTACCAAACGCCCATTCCCCACCTCTCCATGATTATCTCCAATTTAGAGTGGGCGCTTGTTTGGTATTTTACAGTATGTAGTGGTATGGTTTGTTTAAAAAAAAATGTCATACATTCCAGCAGGTCCCTGCGGAAGCAGTGCATGGGTCCTCTTTCACCTCTTTCAAAACATTCTGTATCGAATGGCAGAAGAGAAACAGGTCGGACTGATACCCCTGCAGGCCCTTGCTGAGTTGATAGCTGCTATCCGGACTGGCAGCTCATCGGCAGTTTCTAGTCACCTGCAGCTTTTTCGTCATCATACAGACTTCCTGCAACACCATGAATAAGACTCTGACTGACATTCTGGAACAAAAAAGAAACCAGATCTTGCTTTACAGTTAAACTTGAGGAAGAAAACGAGAAGGGACGGACATGTGTTAGTCCGTCCCTTCTCGTTTTCTTCCTCAAGATTAATTATCCCTAACAACCCGCTCGTTCTGTCCTAGCTCTACAGATCAACAAAAGAACAAGTGCCAACATTACGCTCCTCTTGTCGTCGACAGTGCAAAAAACATGATGGCACCAACATCAAACTCCACCAAATAAGGCACTGAGTTTCTCCATGTAGTAATTGTATTAAAAACAGTGTGCATGTGGAGCTTAGATACCTACTGGTACCTTGAAAAATCCCGGGAACCTTAAAACAAATTAAACACCACCCAGAAATAGGATAGCTTCCATGATAGTCACATGCACAGCAATCAACATGCCTATTGACGTTACGTAGTGCTAGGATACAGATCAAGAATTAAAACCGAGGATGTGATTGAAATACTTTAGGGCAGTGGCGGATCCAAGGGGGAGGGTGGGGCGACGGGGCGGCCGCCCCTCCCCCCCCCCACCCAACAAAAATGACCCTCCTCCCTCCCCCTCCTCGGAGGGCAATTAGACATGGGTAGACCCAGCATGCGCAAGAAAGAATGGGAGAATAGTATCCTTAAAAAGTTTCCGCGCCTCCACCCCCCCCCCCCCCCCAAAAAAAAACGGAGTTCTGGATCCGCCCTTGCTTTATAGTAGAACAATACGCAAGTTTACCCTGAAGCTACTGTTAGTTACATAAACCTAAGAGGTGTTAAAGCTGGTTCACACTGTTGCAACTGACTATGCATGACCAAGTAAACATAACAGGGTTTTAAGTTGCTTACGACTGCCATTGCTGCTGCGCAGCTCGGTCATAAGCCGTCACAAGGGGCTTAAATACTGGTTTTGTCGGACTCAGTTATAGCCAGTGGCAAAAGTGTGGACCAGCCTTTAGACTAAAATTGTACCTAGCATTGGGTTTTGACCATGGTTGCAAAAATGTTTTAAGAGACTCCCTTCAACTTTACCAGAACCTCAAGTATTTAAAAGTCACTACACATTCTATACCAGATCAGAGCGTTTCAGTCAAACCATTCAACCTCTTTCCTCAGCCATGTAAACTGCGTGTGCACCCGCGGGTTCTACATTCACGAATATGGCCGGGGTAAATTAAAACGCCACTAACGCAAAGAACAATAATCTTTATTAGCGACATGGTAGTACTTTGGGTGGCTCGCAAGGCTAGACACATATGCAGTGGCCGGTAAGAGAGAAAACAATGGAAACGATGAGATTACCAGGGTCCTGTCAACACTTTTATGAAACTCTAGGCCCGCGCGCCTCAACCCCGACGACACGCGCAGCAGGCCGGCGCGGTGCAAACGCGTACGCGAGCGCTATGACGCCCAGCTAGGAGCGTGTTCTATCAACCCGCCGCCAACCCGCCAAACGCCAGCGCCGCGCCACACCACACCGGCCCGGTACCCATTCCGCTGGACGCAGCGCAAAACCCCAGCGCGCGCTGACCGAGAGTTCCGAGATACTAGGCACAATTCAAGGCTGTCGCTAGCGTGAGCGAGACGACACGTGAAAGTAAAAACCACTCTATGTTCACGCGTGTCGCCCTCCCGAACACATCTAAGGCGTTTGTTCCAAGATCCGTATCTAATCGTTTGACAGCACAGATCAGTTTCGCGGCCGATAGCAACGCAAACTTTCGAAACAATCGTAACAATCGGGTCAGCGTCCCTGCAGTGCTCCGGTATCGCAGAACATTCACGGGATTCTCAAGATAGCGGCTAGCATTTACGCAAGGTTTCAGCGAACAGCCTCCACAAGTGATTGCGATCGTTTGCCTAAAGCCAGCCAAAATTCCTTAGAACTATGACGCGACGCCGCCTCGGGCCAGCGACACGAAATCGCGGAGAGCGCTGAATCGTCGAAAAAAGTTGAATATAATTCAAATTAAGGTGGCAACGTGAGCTACGGTGTTCGGAAGATCATCCAGCATATGTAGATACTCTTCGGGCATGGGTTATAGATATGAAATCGGCAAAACTTACCTGAAGTGCGACTTCACTCACGCACATTGAGACAGGTCTTTGTCTGCACGTCCTTGGCACGGACGGACAAGAATCCGGAAGCTGCTTGTGGCTTTGGATTGAGAACGAAGCAATAGATTGAAGTACGACTTAAGCACTGATAAATATGAGTTTTCAAACAGGGGCTGGTCTAAGATGAGTGTCGATTAGTATGCCTGCCGGGTATATATGTGTGTACTTTTCAAGTAAACTTTAGTTGAGAGTGCACCCTGTCCTGCTGTCGTTCTCTCTGTTCGTGTATTTTTCGGCGCTTTTCCATCGTACATATCGTTTCGGTTTCGACCCCACTCTATTACAGTTTATATTTCGGTGGCCGGTGTCACTACCGTGGTCATTACTGGAGTTATCGTGTTCTGTACGCAGTTTGAAGTAATTTTTTTGGGGCGAGCAAACAAAATGTCCCAGCTTCTCCTGTTATACGTTCCGTGATAACCTTTGTTTGCTGATTGAAATCTACATAAACTTATGTCCACCTCGTCCCTCAAACACGGTGTTCGATATCTTAATTCAACTTGATTTTTTTATTCGTGAAGACATGCAATTGCCTTATTAATCAGTGGATATTTGTTTTCAGTTTTTGTATTTTTTGTTAAAAATACAAGTTTTTTTTATATTTTTTTTTTTTTTGGTTTGAATTACAGGCTGTGTTTTGCGGCTCAGTAAGACAGGTTGTTTTGAGATTTTCAAAATCACGTACAGCCGACAATGCACCAGTGACGTAGGTAGAAGGTTGGCGGGAATAGCTTTTAGGGATCCCCCCCCCCCCCCCGCCCCTCTTCCCTGGAAAATATTCCTGGCTTCGTCGCTAAATGGGCATTAAAGAAAAAGAAACACTACGTTCTTTCGCCTCATAAACCTACACACAAATCGAAGGAAGCGTGCATTTCGTGCTTCGCGTGGGATTTGCTGAGCATGACTCTCAGTTTTGAGATGAAGCGCGTTAATTATAGTCGGTGACAGGTAGTGGAAGCTCCTCCCATTTCTTTCCCTTTTGCACAGCGAACACTCGAGAGGAGGCGATCCCTTCCCCACCGTTTATTTTTAACCTGTCACCAAGTATGGCGTTTTTTTCGTGGACCTTCTAAATCTCTACACCTCGTAGTGCATACAGTGGTGTAATCCAGTTGCTAACTTGCCGTGCGTGTCTCAACATACGACATGGTTCCCTCCGGAGCCATAGGAGGGATCGGCGGCCGAGTGGGCTAGAACACAACAGCTCGGAGCACGTGGAGAGAAAGCTCGCACAAATGAAGGAAGCGATCCTGGAAGGGTGCGCTGGAGCGATCCAGCGCACCCCTTCTCGTTTCGATCTGGATGAACATCGTATCGGCGTGCGGTCGTGTATCACTACTGCGTGATGCACGTTAAAGACCCCACGCTAGCGGTTGTACTGAACTGGCTAAATTTCAATAGTACAGCTAGGAGACTCGTCGGCCGTTAAGGCCGACCAAATTCTAGGCTGTATAAACATACACACATCCCAATTTTTTTCTAGCGGCGAGATGTTTTGGTGGCGCCCTCCTATGGTTTCTCCTTGAGACGTCATTACTTTGCGAACAACAAGTTCGATGGTGTTCGTAAATAGCATGGTGGAAGCTTGAAATCATTGCGGTCTCAAATGAACACTGCCACCACCGTCAAAATTGAAGTTCTTTCATTCCTCATATTTCCGTCGATGATAAATCCTTTTCTGACGTCATAGTCAGCGTTCGGTCAATCCTGGAAGGCCGACCACAGCGACGCTTTCGGTCGCGCACGTCGCCAATAGCTACAGGCTGTTTTCAGCGCACGCGATCGGCGCATTCGGAACACTAAGAACAAGAACACGCCCACGAGACCTCGTGGTGAATCTCAATTGCAGGCGCTTAACCAAGCTTTTACAAAGTTGGAGTCATGCAGAAGCTACGCTAACCTTGACAACACAGAACAAATTACTTCAAAACCCGTCGACGCGTGCACCGCCGAAACGTGCCTCACATGTCCTACACTTCGTTTCACGATCTGTGCGAGCGAAATCAATTTGAGGTCGATCTTGACACATCACAAGCTCTCCTTCCCGCGCATTTATGGTAAAAGAGAGAATAAAGGGTCATGAAACAAAGGAATCATTGCGACAAATTTTCTGTTGTTTTATTGATTGCAGAATAGATCTATGTTTTGACCGCCTACGCTAGGCCCATTTCGAATTTACCAATTCTGATAAGCATGGGTCCATCCTGGAGCATATCCAAACGCGGATGAAAATGCGGCTTGATTAGTTTTGAGACGAAAATAAAAAATAAATAATTATTTACATTCGCGGTATCTCTTATTTGTTTTAAATTCATTACGTTGTACGCATCACTGGCATTAATGCGATCACTGACCAGTGAATGATATTTTCCGTGGAATAAACTTTTTTATGTACCTGATCACTAGCGCCACCTGCACAGAAAACGTATTTGCTTTACGCGACGCGTGGCCAAGGCTTTGTCGTGCACACTTTGTGAGTCAGATGGATCGTTCCCACTTTAAATAAATACTAAAAATCAGTTTCTCATGATGCGACACTTAGTTTTGACGTAGGTGCATCTAGAGCATTCTTGCCTCTTCTTGAACTTAGTAATACAAATGAGACTTTCTATGACCAGCCCACACCTAAGCCTTTCTCGTGTCGAAGTTTCGCGTGCCGCGTTTCATTTGACAGATAAAGGCTTAGCACATGTCGGTTTTAGAAAACATTTTTGACTTGAAGGTTTCTGAGGCAAGTTCGCTTTCGCGAAAAAAACTCACCACCATGCTGTAATTACGTAGCGTGTGAAACTGATTTTGTTTATTTATTCAAAGGTGGGACGATCAATTTGACTCCCGCACCCGGTCATTCTTTTCAGTCTGAAAAAAAATGCGGGGTCTGAGCGAACGGATAATATAACACGTGTGTTCAACGCCGCTGCAAGTATGCAGATTTAGTTGAGCAACATTTTGTTCACGTTATTTTTCTTGAAGCGCCGACTAATTTGCGATTAATTATTTTGTTCTGGAATAAACACCTGCCTCTGGAATCTGATTAGATGTGTTCTATTGTCTTTTCTAATTTACACATGCAGTGCAAGAGTTTCTTGTTTTGGGCATTTTTGTGAAATCAGACATGGTGCTGTTTTACGGACCCTGCTTGCGGTTGCGATGTAGTGTCGGCACGGCCGTGTCAATAAAGTCCGACGATCGCGTCACGCCGCCAAGCGCAATATTCTTAAAAATAAAAGAAAGAAACGGGTCCCGGCCAAAGGTCTAAGCGCAGAAACTCGTTGACAAAGCTATGTCATGGGCTATGTGATAATTAATGAAAATAAATTAAATGAAGTTAAGCGCAAGGTAAAAACAGAATTTAATTTCATGTAAGCAAAAGTGGCCGTATCGAGTTCTTCAGGGTCCGATGAAAAGCAAGCTCCAGCGAAAAAATAATAATTGACGGTAATTGTCCGTCGTTCCTTGCCGCGCTGAATCTTGCAAAAAATAAACGACACCCGAAACCACTCCCCGGCAGTTCCGTGGAACTTTAGGGCCAGTGAATACAGTGAAGCGCCACAAAATCCTTACATGTTAGTAGCCGCCTGTCTACCCTGGTCGGCTCGGACCAAGGCAATACAAGGAACGCCAAGGAAATCACTTCCCTGGCAGTTCCGTAGGATCCTGGGGCCAATGAACACACTAAAGCGCCAATGTTGGCGGCCGCCTGTCTACACTGGTCTGCTCAGACAAAGAAAAGACAAGGAACGACAAGGAAATCCCTTCCCTGGCAGTTTCGTGGCATACCGGTGCCCGGAAAATGCGGTGAGACGCCAGGCTGACAGTTCACCGAATTCCCTGGGCGGTCGCGGTCCAGTCTAATACGGCCAGGGCCCAATCCTAGCTCCAGCTAGCCCAAGCAAGTGCGCTGCTTGGGAAGCCGAAGTAAGTTTGGTCGACCGATCATCCTCTCTCATGGGCTTTTCAATGCCCTAGGCATCTTACATATTTCGAGAGACAGGTGTGAAATGATGCACTCTGGATTGCTAAACAGGTCTGAAGTATTCCTGGTCCTCGATAACTCTAGACACGCCCATAGGGTCGCTGGATGTGAAGGGTTGCCATGCAAACGAGATCTGACTTGATTTTTATGCAGTACTGAGTTTCACAACTTCGTCAACGGAGCAATCGGAACCGAAACCACGACACTCTGTTCCATGTCCAAACGTGTTCCATAATTCATCGCGAGCAGCTCGGCGTGCAGGCGGTTCGGGAAGTAGACAATTTTCCTTTTGGGGACAACGCTAAACCAAAACGAGCTTTGGTTTCGACACATGGGCATTGGTGAGCTCCTCTATCTTGGGAGCCCCCTAACACTAAGGCCCCTATTCTGACACTAACATAATGTTAATTATAACCACTCGCCAGGATTAGCAACGCGAAAAACACGTGAGGGACTTAGGGCATTGTTAAGCCGGTGTCACATTGCTTATACATCACAGACTCTACTTGCGCACACAGACTCTAGCGCGAGTCAACGCGAGATCCGTGCCTCGAATGCTGCATCACGATGCATTTAAGGAGGAAACTTGGCACGCTGCATTCGAGCCCCGGATATCGCGCTGACTTGTGTTTGCAGACTGTATATTGAATCATGCGTGATCAGTCTGACCCCGGCTTAAGGGTTCGGCTGTTCCTGTCACGGGAACACTTGACACAGACTTGTAGGTAGTTCAATTGCTCTACTGAAGTTACCGTAGTTTAACTACTTTTCTGGGTAGTTTTGTAACTTTGAATTACATTTTTATTTAGGTATTTGGTAGTTTAATTACTTTTTCCGAGTAACTTCTACTCGACCTACAAATTACTTTTGAATTTTAATGGTAGGTTTGCTGGTGAACAGACATTCCTGCACAAAAATAAATAAGTTGGAGGATCAGCTGATATTTGGAAAAGTGTGGAAGTCTGTGGCCTAGGCAGGGGGGTCGGAAGGAAATAACCTGGAGGGTCCGAAACCCTCTATTTACGAGCCCCCGCAGCAACAGCCGTGTCAAGAGGCGTGGGGAGCGGACAGATACGTCAAAAGTGAGGCCAAGTAACTGCGCGGTTTGCGCCGAAGGCTGGCGTTTCTTCGCGCGCCGATGCTCAAGAAGACTTGATGCGTTTGAAGAAAGAGTTTGTCCCCGCTTATCTCCAACTTAGGAACTCTCGCCCACAAGAGGTGTACACGATGAAGCCTCACTCAAAAGAGTCAATAAATTGGAGAATCCGCTGTAGAGCCCATCTTATGTTCCCGTAGTTTGTGCTGTACTTGAAGGATTGCGTGCAAAATGGCAACGAAAGGTTACCTATATGCGTTGCATTTCCTCCCAAAACTCAGAGCATGCATGGTCTTCCAAACTTCGAAGATTTTTCGCGAAGCTCAATAATTTCCTACCGTTAAAAAAAAAGTTGAATTGAGAAGTGTTTTAACTACTATTTCAAGTAGTATTAGAAAAGTTGTACTTTACTTGAAGTACTTACATTCTCTAAGCATGTACTAGCACTTTACTAAAGTATTTTCTCTGGTAATTTCTGAACAAAGTAAGATGCCCGACTTCAAAGTACGTTCCTCAAATTCGTAAACAAAAATGGCGTATCATCATGAGAAAATGCGCTATCGTCTTTCGAGACGTCATCTTGTCATTTCTCTGAGTGAAGTAATGGCGGCTATAAGACCGATTCAAATAAGTGCCTTATAAGTGGTTTGTGTTAAATTGTTCGTCAGCTGGAATAAAACTACTACTCTGTTGCGACATGATTTTATCCAATATTTCCTGCCTTTTCCACAAAAAAAAAGTCCGAGGACACTGAAGCACTTTTTTATGAGTTGTGAATGCGAAATCATGAATGTCGTTCCTCCGCTTCCTTAGTTCGTCTGCGACGTTGTGCCATGGGTGGCCATGTTTCCCCGGCCGACGGCTAACAGCGCGATCTCATGAAGTGGCCGAGCTGCGCTCAGCGGTACACCCACTTTAAAGCTTGCCCGAACGGGCTCCATCGCCTCAGCCAGCCACCGCTTCCTTTTACCGGGGACCGGGTCGCTGCGACGCTGCACCGCCACGGAGAGGGCTTCTCTGGTGGCGATTTTTGCAACTACGCCAAACGAGAGCCAATGGGAGCCTCGTTCCTTGGTGACGTGCGCCAGCCAATCGGAGCATAATCCACGAGAAATCGGTCACAGACGACATTGGGAAGGGGCCGCTTGGCGCGGCTTCAGATCTGATGACGTCGGTTCGCTTCATAATACAATTAATGATTTCGCATTAAAAAAACTGATGCTCCTCCGATTAATTTTGGAGCAATGCATACCACTTAAAATAAAGTAAACAAATAGGGTACGAAAGTGCAACAAGAAAGATTGTGTTAAGAAGTGTTTGCAATTTACCTCAAAAGAATGTCGTATTTATAGTACTTTACTTCACGTGCATTTCACTCGGTGTACTTAAAATACTTGAAATACTTGACCCTCTAATTGACTTTGCAGTTTACTTCAAGTACTTCTCAGATGTACTATCACGGACAATATGAGCTGAAATAGTGCTCCGGCCTGTGCGCGGTACTACCTGCGCCGCCTGTTGCATCGCTCCGTTAACACGGCGCACGCTGAGGCCGAGATAAATTCTCACTTCGCGCTCATTGCGCCGCCGCCCTCTTCCGGCCGTCTACTAGCGAAAATATCGGCCGACGGAACCACCATCATGATGCGTGTGCCGTGTAGCCCAATGTTCAGGTTTTCAGGTAACACGCATGTCAGTGCATTTCAAGAAAGCGCCGAAGTGGAAAATGCGTTGTCACGCTCGTATCTCCTCGAGGAGCGCTGCCTGACGAAGCTGCCTTGGCCCCAAAAGGAGCCGATCTTAATATCATCAAAAACGTTTGGAGGCGCATCAAGGTAGCCATGTCACGGCGGCCCCTCCACGGCGCCACTGTCCACAAATTATGGAAAGCAATTGGAGGTGAAAGGGAATGGCTTCGGGCCGAGCCAGACATCGTGGCCGCGCTCTATGATTTCTTACCAAATAGGATGAGAGCCGTGGTCGCGGGTCAGGGGAGAATGACGTGGTATTAACTTATTTTGTAAGTTTTACTGCGTGTATGGACCCCTGAACCGGACTTCTGCCGATTGGAACAAAGCTTGATGCTACGGTTGCGACACACTGTTTGACGCCGTTAACCACCGCATAATTTTGTGTGGTGGCTCCTTGATCCCGATCTTTTTGTATAGTGCAGTTGAACTTCCACACCGACTACTAATCTTTTGTGTCTGACGTCGTCCTCTGGGAATATTCTTTCAATTAAGTTTCAAGCTCCTTCTCCTGCCAAATATATGACTGTTTGTCCCACTTTATTAACACTATGATTTAGTAAACAAAAAACTGGTGTAATGTCAGCAACTTGTTTTGTTTAAAACAAACGCGTGGGCCCAGTAATAAAGAAATTTTATTTTTTAACCTTTTCATACCAATCAAGGTTACAAAACCTTCTCGGTAACATGTATGCTTACGTTTTTTTAAACAGCTGTGATTAATAAAAAAAAGTAACTACCTTGGAGCCGGACTAAATCCGGTATACAAATTTTGGCCTATATTTTACGATGTCCTACTTTGTGCGTGCACTTAATCAAACAAAAACAACCTGCAACGTCATTTTGATATGTCTTTCAAAAATGATAATCGCAGCTGCAACTTAAGATACTTCAACAGTTTTTCTTCAACATTCAGCGTTTTTTCTACGTGATTCAAATACATTAGTTCCAAAAGAAGGACGACAAGTGTAATCTTTTGCCGCCCTACCACTCACATGCCCGCTGTCGCACCCGCCGCCTCGCTAGCAGACGGCCGGAAGAGCGCAGCGGCGCAGTGAGCGCAAGTGAGGATTTATCTCGGCCTCAGGGTGCGCCGTGTGTGCGGAGCAAGGCGACAGGAGGCGCAGGTAGTACCGTGCGCCGGCCGGAGCGCTGTTTCAGCTCATATTGTCCCCGATAGTACATTACGCAACACTGTAAACAACCACACACTCTGCAAAATGTAGCTTAGGCAGTGCTACAACTCAAAGTAGAAATGATACATTCGCAGTACATCATTGACCAGAAAACAAAAAGTACAAAACAATTAATCACACATAAAAAGAACCAGCTATAAAAGCATTTGTATCAAAACACTGGCCGCTTTATATTTGGCTAACTGAATTTCGCTAAAGGATCAAACCATTTATGTACTTTCTTGTTACTTTAAACAAATATAAAAGTAACTTCAAAAATGAATCACTACTTTGTTAAGATAGTTAGTAATTTACTCAATTACGCTTCGTTTAAGGAACTTCTACTTTACTCAAATTACTTTTGAGGCCAACACTTCGTAACTGAACCTAATTACATTTTTTCCAGTAACTTGCACATGCCTGTGACACTTGCCACTACTGTAAAGCTCTTCGAGGCATTTATTGTCTTGAGCCCAAGCCGAGTGTCCTTGCTGCGATCGTGTCCAATAAATCAACCGCATTTGAAAATCCCTATTATGTAGGAAATCACGTGAATGTGACAACATTCAAAGGACCAGTTACCGCATCAAGGTCTGAGAAAAAACTTGGAAGAAAATAGCCCGCCTTTACCCTTAAAAACACACATCGAGAAGATAGGTTCCTGGTGATTGGCGTTGAATGCGAGTGTACTTGTGAAACATTAGTGTCAGAAAGTTTGTATGGAGTAAATAACTTCTCAACTTAATATTGCTGCATGGGCCAGCAAGGTTCCGTTTCTTTCCGGAGAGCCTAAACGTATTTCTAGATTATGCGCTATTCATCCGCAAATTTCTCATTGAATTTGTTTACACGATTTTAGAAATCGGTTTGCTACTCATATTTTCGTTTAACAAATGCTAAAACAAGATGAAAAAAAAAGCTCGGTTCTCACCTTCCACATTAGTGTGTTAGGGTCATCATAACCCAGACCCCATCCCGCTATGCCGTCAAACGCGAACATGGTGTGTTGAGCATCCATGTATGCGCCGTTGTCATACCTTCTGTATGAATTGCAAGCCTGTTAGAGAAGAAAACAAATATTCTTGATATAAACAATACGCCCTCATTTTGCGAAGATGCAAGTGGTTTCCACCCAGACGCTCAAAAAATAACCATGCAGCCTACCACAAAAACTTCTAGCTTGGGAACCATAGCATTTTGCTCCATGGAATTAGTTTGATTCGAACTACGTTGGTTTTTCCATGGCTTTTTTCTGCTGCTCCACATAAATGTCAAACAGCGAGACATAAGCAAAAATGACAAGCATCAACCGAACAACCAGAAGTGAAGCCTTATTGCGGAAATTTACCGGGAACGGAAGACCAAAAAAGCCAGGTGACCGCCGAACAACCAGGCACTAAAGGCTAACTTCGGCACTTCTTTGGCAATTCATGGCCAAGATACTAAGATCTGACCGTGATATACTGCATTGGGTTATTCATTGTGTACTCCAGATATACCAATTGGTCGTCGGTCGCCAGACGAAACTCACATTTGTCAGGGAAGCTTATCTCCCTGAGTTCAATGCTCTTTGCATTGTGTAAGGCTTAAGTAGATTAAGCTGATTCGATAACCGACGTTTCCAGAAATAAAGCATTGTTGAATTGAGACATTTGAAATAGATTTTATTTTTCAAATTAGATCATGTGCAGCGCTTTGAAAATTTAAGGAAAAGGTTCACATAAAGTTTTTTGTACCACACCTTGCTCGAGTAGTAATATGGTTGGTACGTCTGAAGGAAATGAATGTATATCTTCTTAGGGTGTAAGTGTTTCAACGTGAGTACCTGACGGCAACTGTCAGATATAGCTACGGGTTTAACAGCTAGTTACACCACCGCTGTTTATACTAAGTTAAGCTGAATTACCCCTAAAACTAAAGTTCAGAAAACATGTGTCCTGTCTGTATAATGAACATGTAATTACGCTAACCTGCAGTTAAATTACGTACAATTTAAAATGAATTATAAGATATTCCGTTAGCAAAAAGAAGATTTACACAGACTAGGGCAGGACTAATTCGTCATTTTTATCACCGTGAGTGTCTTTGCACACGCGCCTTGAGAGAGGCGTACCGTTTATTAATGATCACAAAATGGCGTCCTCTCGTTTTTTTTATTGCATCTAGACTTGTACGGACTTCTTACAAGTTAACAAATTAATGATAAAGAGTCACATTTTTTGTAAGAAACTGAGTACACCTAGAGTAAGTAATCACACGCTTATCATTACTTTTCTAAGCAATACAATTACTTGTAGCTGTTGATACTTCTCCTATTTGTTCCTAATGGCGCCATTTGTGCTCGTTTTCTGAGAGAATTCTCCACCAAGCCTCGGGCAGGCGGAGGCTATACACAAATTGGTGAATTTACAAGATAAGTATTTCGCTGATTCTAATCCAATATTGGACGGTACAAAGGTCCTGTTTTCAAACCGGCAGGAAAGCTTTTATTGTCTTGAAATTTTGAAGTAATCGGAGACGCAACAGTTATATTTTAAAGTAGCCATCAATAACATTTTATTCCCAAGTATTCTAATAATGTAATTGAATAGTATTCAAGAGAGAGTAATTGTACTTCTTATTAATTTGTTTTGAGCAACGTGTACAAGAGTTTTTGCAGCCAACAGTTAATATGCACTGAAGGTCTGGCCAGGCCATAATCATGAACCACCAAACGTCTGTCTGACCTTACGAAGTGCTAATAAGACGGCAGAACCCGATCAGACGCCGACATATAATCGATCTCAAGTGCATGCACCGGACTTAGTGATTTACCGGCGCCTTATCGGGTTATACTGTGTTTCAGACAAAAACAACCGCCTCTCAAACATTGGGTCACTTATAGGTATGGCCTCAAAGTAAATATCACATGTTGAGTGGCATAAAAAAACGTCAAATGAATCCAAATAGGGATGAATAATTATATTAAAGCAACTTTCTAAGTTTGGTGCGAGGGACTCCTAAGAAGTGCTTCAAGCAGGCATTGAGGAAGTTTACACACAAAAGGTTCAAGGGATTCGGCGGCAGGGGAAGGCTGTAGAGACGTTGAACTTATGTTAACACATCTATGTAACCGGTAGCTCCAGCAAAAAAGATGCAGCTGAGTATGTTACATTCCTTGTGTTCGAAGCAAGTCGGAAGTCATCATAATTGTTGTGGCTCTAATTTGACTTCCGTGTGCCGAGAACGAGGATTAGTTTAATGTACAGAACACACTCAAATGCGCAGCGAACCGAGGCTTCAAAATCTAATTACGCTGAAAGGAAAAAAAAGCGGACTAACGTCTGGAATGCCAAGGCACTTCTACGTTTCCTATACTTTTTGTTCACTTTCTACAGGCACCGCAAAGCTACAATGAGCATAAAGAAATGCCTATGTTATAAATATGATAGTTGATAATATCCGAAGACCGTTTTTCGGGAATGTGTGTATTCAATTTTGATTAATGGTGCGCGAGGCTCAGCATCGTTCTTAACTGCATCGTCTAGGACAATGATATTCCTTAGGAACGCGACGGTCTCTTAATGGCCAAGGCTGTGAGTGACAGGCAAGTCATGCAGCGTGCACGCTGAAATGTTTTTTTTTCGTCCGACATAGAAAAATAAAAAAGGTCAGAAAAGGAACGGGACAAAGTTGAAAAACCATGAGCGACAGGGTGTGTCTTTCTTGAAAATTATCTAATTCATTTTGCTCTGTTTTTTCAAGTCGATCAAACATCAACTAGTCCAGCTATCCACTATTGTTTAGGTTTTTTGTCCGGCTGCCTTCTAGGTTCAAGTAACTTGTAGATTTATCATTACAAGTTGCAACACAGTTGTTTCAATTCGAATAACTTACATCAAATATATCTTCATGATGGCCTCTCAAGCATGGCATACCGTAAACAAACGTTGCTTTAGATCGTCTCACGTACCACCACACATGCATTGAAAATGATATCATCAGTGATGACCGGTTGAACTCGTTTACGCGTGCTTTCACGTAGGTTAGGGCATCTACCTATAAAAAATGAACCGATACAGTCGAGTAAGCGTGCTGAGAAAGGCACTCATGATGACTGCGGTTCAGGAAGTATTTATGATTACACTCATTCAATTTATAGAAAAACTGAAGCGATTTCGTAGCTGAGAGAGGACAACAAATTGCATATTTTTAGCCTCAGGATCACTAATATCAAAGTATAGTTCATATTTATGCGCCATTACCCATTACAGCATATTGAATACAACAATTAGGCCCACCCTTTCCGGGCGTTAGGTGGGAAGAGTAAATCCTAACAATATACAGATATCTCAACATTTTCACTCCTTCGGCAACCTTTACCCGGTAACTAAAAAGCTCTGCACGCCTTCCCTCACAAGCGTCTAGCGGCAAACAGTTGAAACCTCAGGGTATGACGTCACACCCAGAAGTTGGTTTTTCGAATCTCCTCGCGTCTATGACAAGGTTCGAGTCAAACGCTTCTGACTTTTATATACCCTGGTCAAACTACCCCAACATTACTTGATTGCTTGTTGTTATTTCCAAGGACATCTTCAGCATTTCTTTAAGTTAAACTTCCTGATCTTTGAACACAATATAATATACCTAGGTTATGCATATTTCACATGGTATATATTCCACCAACAGCAATATCAACCATTCAATTTACAGCTCTCACAGACCACTGTGAAAAGGGAGAGAAGGGGGGGGGCAAAAGTCAGAATTTATTTTTACAAATTCGTTCATTTATTTTTTGACAATCAAATTTCAGTCTGATTCATTATACTTTACATCTGTGGCAAAAGACCGATTTTACCAGCTAGTTTGACTACGCCACCGCTGCCACAATGTATTGTGGGAAATTTAGTCCTGCATGTGCGATGAACTTGCTGGAGCTCTGCGCCTGTAAAGCACGAGATGGCACAAGCTGTCGCATGTACTGCAGGATTGCTCCCGTGAATCAAAGTTACGCCGGCGCCACGCATGCGCCGGACACTCAATGAGATCGCGCTCTGCTCTCCTCTACACGTTTTTCCAACAAAATAACCGAGCCTTTAAACTTGTAAATTTTAAAGCCTTTCAATGCTTCTTCCGATGATCGTTTCATCTCTTCCACATCGGCAAGCAATTTCTCTTAAATAATAATTTAAAAAAAATATTTATATATATATATATGTATGTATATATTCATCTGGGAAAAAAAATCATATTGGGCGAGGTCGAGTGTATGGGGAGGGGGGGGGTGGAGGTGGACACAGGGATTATCAAGTTTTTGGTGAAAAATGCCGAAGAGTCAGCGCATTGTGGGTGGACCCTTTTCATGTTGAATTTACAAGACTCGAAACAACTGAGGTTGCCGTTCTGCCCCATTGCTCCGTGCGTTCAAGTGTTTCCACTCCAATTGACTTGGGCACCATGCTTTATCCTTTCTATTTACACGACTTTGTCTACTGTGTGACTTTTTTATTTGCCTGAATGAAAAATTGATGCAGATATCGCTGCTGGGTGCGTCCATGTCAGAATCTGCAATTAATGCCCCTATCAAATGTTTGATAGTTCTTTAAATAATATATGTGATATCCGTATTCTTGCGGGGATCATTCAGCTATGTCTGAATGCAATAGCTGAATATTTTTTAGAGATATAAACTTGAGCGGATCGCAAGAATCGTTGACGTGACAGTGAAGTGGTACACTGTCTGTGGACGGAAGTATCGATTCGGTACACCATATGAATCAGCCATCATCAGGTTTTGTTCCCGGTCACAAGTGGCCGTACTTCATTACTCTCGTTAAGAGGTAACGGTCTGACCTACCCAGATTTTCTGCCTACGCGGCTCCTGATGCTGGTTGCCCGTATAACCCTAGTACCTCAACATTTCGACAGCCTCTCCATATTTCTTTTTCTTGTTTCGTGAAGTAATTGAGGGATGGAGTAACTCGGGACTAGACCTTACAAGTCCCGTGGCGCAATCTGGTTTCTGCCTTGAATCGCACAAAAAAGGGTGTGTTGCGATATTTTAACCCGTCTTTCATTGGGGAAATCACTGACGTATCAATATAATCCTCGATTTTCTAGAATGCTTAGTGCCTGTAGAGTGCGTTATTCCTTGACCTGCAAGATATCATAGGACACGTTAGCGCCTCTTTAATGACACTCATGCGAATTGAAGCGTTCGCGCTTCGAAGTAATTTTTAATTAATTCTTCGCTTATTTCGTTCACATAAGAAAACAGAGATAACATAATTGGGAAGAGCTAGAGTGTCTTCTCCATGCGGCGAGTGGTAATTATTTACAATATGAATTATTGTACAATGTTCCGTCAGCAACATGTCTCGAATTGATGATAAGTGTCCTTGGCTGCGACTTATCGTTGCGGATATAGTAATTACAATTTTTTTAACTATACAACTGCTTCACGTCAATGCCACAGAACGAAAAAGTACAAGCGAAACATTTCGCCCGATTACGGCTTACGTCATAATTAAAAATAAAAAACATGTAGAGGGTATTCATTCCTGTATCAATTGCTACCTTACTTTCACCCCCCGGATGAGTGCGTAAGTGTGACCGTCGACCTCAACATGACCTGTTTTTCTTTTATATTTACTTAGTTTTGTATCTAAAACTTATTGTGCATTCGTTTATATTAGGCAACAGCTAATAATTTAGAAATTCAAAACCTATTTTACAAGAAGAAAATAAAAATGAAAACGGCAGATATTGTGCGATATCTTTTTTTTTTAAATCGCTTTGCAGAAATAAACATGTTTTTAGCTCGAGTTTTTCACATCTTCATGAGATTGACTATAAACTGGCGTTATCACCGCGCGACAGCTGCTCAAAATTATGACTTTCCTATAAAACATTATTTCTAAAAGCTATCCCCGGGCATACAGCGGATATTAGTCGTGACTTATCTGCACAAATTTACGCAAAATGAAATCCGTCTCACAACGGCAACTTCGTAGCGGTTTAAACTTTTTTCATATACACTTGGTCCCGTCATATAGCATTGACCGGTCGACACGAGGTCGGCATCTAGGTGCGTTCGAATTATAATCCCATCGACGTGGAAAGATCTGCAATGTAAAATGGATTAATAATATATATATAAGTGAAAACCCACGATGCGTGTGGTAAACACAAAACATGACAAGTATTCGCTCACCTTAATCTCACCCTAAGTTCATTAGCAGCCGGCGCTATGAGCTGACGGGACCAGTCGGACAAAGTCAAACTCGCAATATCGTGTTATTTTGTCATGTTTCTGTACGTGTTCTGTCATCGCAGAACAAATCATAAAGGAACAAATTCCTAATGAGAAGCGGTTTTGACGCAGTTTGATTGGTCTCGTTACCTCGTAGCGTTGGCTACGCCTGGACACAAACTGAAAAGAAGTATAGGTGGATACGCTACTTACTAACAAGTCAAAGTTTCCCCACCAGGCGTGGGCAATGCGCTTGAGGAGAAACCAGATCCCCTTCAAGGGAGGCGTCAGCTCGTGCGCTGGGCCGAAAGCAGCGTCACCCCAGCGGCGTAACGTCACAGCCGCGTGTTGGTGTATAGTAGTGAACAGTAGATAGAGGTGGGGACACGCAAAAGCAGGCCGAATAGCATTATGACATTTTGAGAATTGGTGTTATGGAGATAATGTGTTTGTGACGTATTCCTTTACTGCATAATTAGGAAGCGTGGTTAAATAAACTTGGTAATAAAAAAAAGGCTTGATGCGATTCATCCGTGCGCAGTATGTTCAATCAATCAATCAATCTTTATTTTTGGCCTTATAGCCAACGGTGACTCATACAAAAAGCTGCCAAAGGCAGCTTGACGGGGTCTGGGGTATAGACGAAGGCACGTTCTCAATATTTATTAGACTCTTTGAACAGCCTGTATATGACATCGTAATGCCTCGCAATAACATCCCGGCGAACGCGGTTACTCTGAAGGATTGAGGTCAATCTGAGGCATTGTCACTTAGCATTCCCGTGAGAACATAACTCCAGCAGACTACGTGTGACATGCACAGTCATGGAGATATTAAATATCCAAACGCGATCGGGTGTTTTTTTTTTTTTTTGAGGAGCTGTGAACTATTGTTGACGTCACGACTCGTCCATGTTTAGCGGCACATGTGTAACCGCACCTCTCGTTGATGGGTTCCCATTATAGTGGGAATCCATCAACGAGACGTGCGGTTTTAATCTGCGCCTGCGTCACCGCGGTGCGTATATCCGATCACCTGAACCCCCAACGTGGCGAGAAAAAATGACCGCATCTCCACGCGGTGAATGATGTTGATTGGGGCGAAGCTCTGGTGGTGCTGAAGATACTGATTTTATTGTTCATTGGTAGTGCTGATGGTGTTGATTTTTTTATTGCTCATAGGTAGTGCTGAGTTCTGGGTTGCGTTTAGACTTCATTATTACTACTTTATGGTCGGTGAAATGCAGAGCCAGTGGTTCTTCTAGCGGATTAGCTTGGATCCGCTAGAAGCCGTGAGAACGCATCTCCACCACTTAAGTGAACGGTCCATGTCAGAAAGAGAATGTGTGGTATGGAACGTGGTTATATACGCATTTGAGCATTTGACCACAGCGCCCTCTCGTCTATAAACGCTGAGCCAATGCATGCAAAGTTTAACGCGATTATATACGCATTTGACCGCAGCGCCCTCTCCTGTATAGACGTTGAGCGGCTACATGCAACGTTTCATCCATGATATCCCCAGCTCTTGAGTTACAGCCACATCTCTGAACCCCCTACTCGTCCCGCAGTCGTGGCCGAGTGGTTAAGGCGATGGACTAGAAATCCATTGGGGTCTCCCCGCACAGGTTCGAATCCTGTCGACTGCGGAAACACTTTTTTTTCTTTTTTAGGAAAACAGATGGGATGGCGATCGATGTGAGCACGGACGCCGGACGGAAAAGGCTAGGATCTAAGGAGCTTCGCCCCTAAAAAACGTGAAGGGGAGGACACCCTAGCAACGATAGACACCCCGGCAACTGCGCTCAGGTCGTATTGGCTGCTCGGCAATCGCGGGAACTTGGAATTGGGATTCTGAAGGCGCTTGAATCGCTGCGGAGCGTGTTAACCCCCCCCCCCCCCCCCCCCGACCTGCGTTCACGCTGCTGCGCAGCGACAGTCTGCGGCTGCGCATTATAAAACTATCAACCAAATCCCCCCCCCCTCCCCCAACCCGTTCACGCCGCTGTGCGGCGTCCATCTGGCAACTCAAGCCGCGCTGTTCCCCATGCACCTCCGGAAGGGAGTCCCACACCATTTAGTTCAGCAAAATTTCGTCGGCAACATTCGTTTTTTTGTGTGTTAAGCGTAAAAAAGGAATGTCGAAATATCACCTAATGCCTCGACAAAAGAAAATGTTCGAGAAAAAAAAATGAAAGACTTTTACAACTCCCTGTAATGCCGAATTAGAACGCAGCTCTTGAGGACGAGAAGGGGAGGGTTTGCCCCTCCTCACCCTCCTCCTCTCCTACTCCCTCCCGTATAGAGGGAGAATTTTCGCAACATGTCCCGCTAAATTCAGCGGAGAAAATTCTCCACTAAATTTAGCGGCTAAATTTTCCCCTAAATTGAGCAGGAAAATGTTTCCACTAAATTTAGCAGAGTTTTTTCGGCTAGATTTAGTGTGAAAATTTTCTGCTCCTCCTCCTTCCTCGCAACGTCACTCGAGACGTCACACGTGACGTGATATGTGACGTCAATATGGGAAACGTCCCATAATGCAAAGCCCGGTCACGCCAACGGCGACGGCCACAGCGACGGCGACGGTGACGCCGCTGAAGCCGGAAATGTGCGCCTAAGAGCTGCGCTCTAAAATATAAACAATGCGCCCACACTGTGGATCGAACCGGGATCCATTGCGTATGAGGCAGACGCCTGACCACTAAGCTACGGTGCTTTTTGTCTTCTTTATTGCCGTTGTTTACAAGATCTGATATACTGGCGTGTGACAATGCAAAAAAACCGTAAATAATAAAAGGTCCATACCGTTCTGGGCAAGGCGCCAGTGGCTAAATCTTTTCATTGTCATTAAGGATTCCACGTGTGAAATACAGTCCGGCACTCACACTTGTGCCTCAGGCATTTTAACCAAAAAAGCAATACTTTCGCGGAAATAGTGCACAGCCTCGCGCTTGTCAATATCGGCATGGCGCGTGGGCATGCAGCACCTTGGAATACAGTGCAGGGCCAAAAACATTAGCAGATCAAAGGGTACCCCGTCCTCATTTTCCATTGAAAGGTACCTGATACCGTGTACGTGTAACTGAAAGACTTTCTTCAGAGTGCGTTGGAGGACGTCCAATAGGAAGACGCCGTCCCAGCACTCCGGAAAGATGTGCTCGATCGTTTCAGGTGTTTTACACAGCAAACAACGGTCGCCCCACGGGACAAAGATTGCTTTCGCCGCCATCCACGTCCTTACAAATAGCGTGCCAGTGTGCAATTAAAAGAAGAAAAAGTCTTCGCACCCGGCAGAACTATCATTCTCTTAACACGTTTTAAGACGTGTTGTCCTGGCCCTGCACTATACACAGCTGTGTACAAAAGAATTCAAAGTACATCATCACAAATGTCCCGGTAGAACCCGCTACGCGGCACTTCGCTTAAATAATGAGAAAAAAAACTCGCTGCCAAAAATTATCATGAACCAACAACATCTTTAAGGTAACCGTGGACACCACCTGGCTCATTCGACGCAGAAACAATAAACTCCGGTAGGGTGCTACTCAGCCTGACTTGGTAAACGGTGGGCAAAAAGGGGTCTCTGACGTCGCGAAAGAAAAGAAAACCAATCACAATTTTTGAGCAAAAACAATTGTGACATTCCTGGTCGGCCATCGCGGACAGCGCCGGAACAGGTTCACACGACTCGTATGTTCTCATGTCGAGTCCACAATAAAAACGGCAAAAACGCGGTGCAGCTTTTTGAAAGCTAATTCTTGAAAAGTGTAAAACTTATAGCACGTACAATAGTTTGCTAAAAAAAATTGCAAACTGTTTGCACGGACGAAAATCACGAAGTCCCAATCTCTGAACTTCTCTGCCTTCTCACGGAACCCTGCGACCTGTCCACGCCAGTAGGGCTCGCTGTCCCGGTAGTTCTCGAGTGGAACACCCAATTATTTAACATATAATGATTAACTACTTTACATAAAAAATAGGGGTTGAAGACCAACTATTATGCCAAAAGGCCAAGCATTTACCCAAATTCACGGCGCTACCAGAAACAAAATAAAACTTCTGACGGTGTTCGCTACTTCAGCTATGCTTTCTTCATTTTCACAAAAGGTAGCAATGTCGTCCGCGTAAGCTAAGACGTGCACCTCGGATCAATTAAGTTTGAAGCCGCAGATGGCATTGTTTCCAATAATGTTAAGACAAAATGACTCTATGTAAATACAAATAAAAAGAGAGAAAAAGGGGCATCCTTGGCGGACAGAACGTTGCACTTTGATACGACTTCCTACAGACTTATCAAGTGAGACTAGTCGTACACCCGCTAAAAGCAATCCGCAAGCCCTGCCGTATAACAGAGCCGACAATCACGTGATTTAAAAAAAAACTAAGTGACATCATGGGGCACACCATTAAAAGCTTTTTCAAGATCGATTTCAAGCATTGCTACACCCCTATTCATTACATCACCAACACTCCTGCACGCTACGGGCTTTTTAAATGTTTGTTTTCTATGGCACTCCCCTTGTCCCACACGTTTCGCAAAGTCCTGTCAGTTCTGTTACAAAAAAAACACTGCAGTCTATTAGCCAATTTATTCATAAATGTTTTTTAATCGACGATTCTAAGGCTAATGGGATGGTGCGATGTGACCTTAAGTAATTTAGAGGTGTCCTCTGTCTTAGGAATCAGAAAAGTTTGTGACGTAAAAAAAGATTGGCGGACGAACGTTATGTTCGAAAGCCTCGCTAAACACACTGCGTAGAATAGGGGAGATCTTATTCTCGAACGCCTTATAGAAGGCTGCACTAAGCATCTCGGTACACGGGGACTTGCCCGGGTTTAAGTCTCGATTGCTATTTTAGCATCCTCCACAGAAATGGGGGGGGGCTACCAAGCATTCCTTCGTTTCGTCGTCGAGGCGAGGCGTAAATGGCCGACATTCTATTTTAAATCGCTCAATTGGAACTGCGATGTGCGCAAACAGCGCACAGTAATACTCGTAAAAGGCACGCTTCATATAAGACTGATCACTAAAGACCTTCCCGCCACAGTCTAGTAGAGCCATCTCATTGCGACTCGCGTTACGATTTCAAGGCCGAGTGCTCGTTTTGTTTGCGTCTCCCGGCTATCATGTTTCCTGCCCTTGCTCTGACGAGTCCACCGCGATATCGTTCTTTCTCAATAAGCTCAAGTTTGGCCTTCAACGAACAAATGTCATCTTTGAAATACCTCGGCATTTCGCACTCTTTTTAATCAGAACTTGCAAGGTGTTGCGCAGTAGCGTTTTATTATGTCTTCGTTTTTGATCGCACTCGCCCTTTCTAAAGATACAATTTTATTTTCCCTGCTTTGACAGATCCCACTGCGCCCCATACGCTCAATTTTTCCAATTTTCACTTCATCAAGAGAAGCCTGAACTCTGGCTTTGAAAACGTAGTCCCCGAAAAGTTTGGGATTGAGCTTTTATAACTCCCAGCTCAAATATTTTTTTTTCACTCCGCAAGGGACAAGAAAAAAAAAGACCGCTAAATGTAACAGATCGCATGCGATAATCGTAACAAAGATGCAAAATTTCCAACGAAAGATGCGCTGGATCTAAACGGGCGTGGTTTGCTCCTTGGAAGTGGGTGAACAATATGTCTCCCGTTTCTCAAACATTCCCCGACGTCATCTAGGCAGTTCTCACAAATTACTCTACTAAGGCTTACAGTACTGGCATTCACTATGCGGCGTAGTAATTGTAATTGTCACGCGAGAAACATATGCAGCAAAAGTCCCCAAGCAAGATAAGCAGGCATTCGCAGTTACAATATTGCAGTACAAAATTGTAAAACGCCCGCCGCTCTTTCACACTAGTTGGAACATAAGCGCACAAAATTCCCCATTTGAAAGAAGAAAAAATAAATCTCAGACAATAAAGCGTCCAAATTACACGCCGTTGCAGCCTGAACAGTTGCGCCCAAACTCAGGCGCACGAGCAGCAAACACCCCGCCGACGTCCCTATTGCGTGGCTGACACATACATTGTAACGTGTCGGGAAAGGATGCACTATACATTCGGTCCGGTCCTCGCTCTCTACTTTGGTCTCTTGGACCGCAACGATATCTAGGTCATGTTTGACGACCAGACGATAGTTGCCTCTGTCCCCTACGTTCGTAGAGCCAACGCACGTTGAGCGTCGCAACACGAACATACCTTTCTTAGAACACTATGAGCTAGCCGGACCAGACGAAACGTACGGCGCTCACCTCCGCAGTCTGCTGTCGCTTGAGACGGTCCGCGGTTACATCAGTTCACTGTGACAGTTTGTCACGTCCCTTCGGCGCCGAAGGCCGTGGCTGGCCGTCCGCTCCCGTCCAGCCCGCCACCATCCTCCACTTCTCCTCGATCTGGCCCAGCCGGCGCTCCAGAGTGGCACCCGTGACGTCTTCGAACGCGCGCTTCGCAGCACCCGCCTCGACGTCCATTTTTTGTCCGGCTGGGTCCCCCTCGGAAACCGGAGCTGCGCCTGCCTCGAATTTGTGCGGTGACGTCGCAGTCTGGTGCTCACCTACCGGTGGAGTGGCTGGAGCCTCGGTCGAAGGCTTCTCCAGCGATGGGGCGTTCGCCCCCTTTGATACGGTGTCGGACACCTCGTCCTTCTAGGGCTTCTCCGTCAGGGGCATCGCGGAGGTTGCCCCTCTCTCAGCCTCTTCCTCATCCACGAGCTGGTCGTCGGTCTCGTCGTGCGCAGCTCATCCTGCGGCCAGAGCGTACGAGCGGACGCAGTCGGCCCGCTCGTGGCTCAAAGTCCCGGCACTCCATGCACCTGGGCGCCCGGCAGGCACGACGGATGTGGCCCGTCATGCGGCACCGGAGGCATATGGGTGCCCAGCCTGGCACGACCAAGGGCACCGAACCACCGCCGAGCTGTAGCTGGTGAGGCAGGCGGTCAAGGCTGACGCTCTCTCCCAGAACAAGGCGCATGATCTGGTCGTCGACTCGGCGCCTTCAAACCCCGACACCCTCCAACACTCGTGCGCCACCTACTTGACCTCCCCGAACCCAGAGAAGGCCCGGTGGAAGACGTCGTTGGTAACGCCGAATGCCACCCAGCGCAGCTTCAGCCGCAATCCTGCCGGAAAGGTTAGACGATGATGCACATGCGGTCCTTGAAGGCGAGTCGCCTCGCCTCGAGGAGCCTCGTCTCGGCCGCATCGGTCTTTAGGTCGAAGAGCCAGACATGGGACACCTGGAACGCCTCAATCCTGGCAACCTCAACGAGCACGCCTGCTTCACCGAGTGGTTAACGGAAGTCCTCGATGCGATATGGGCGACAAGCTATGTCGCCGTGGAGTACGACGGCACGCTTCATCGCCTCCCTGAAAGCAGATGGGGCAGAACAACCCTGTAATCCTCCGAGCCGGAGAAGGCCTAGTTACCACGGCCGGCGGGGGCCGTTATCGCCGCTCCGGAGGAGCTGATGATTCTGCGTCCGATTGCTGTCGCTGCCGGAAGAAGAATGTAAGGTACGCTATCCCTTCGAAAACTCGTTGTAACCGCTGCCTATGTTGACGGCGGCAGCGTCTATCTCCACAAGCCAGCAAATCCGGGGTGAGTGCCGTTGCTACGGTGTCTATCCTTGCTAGGGTGTCCTCCTTTCTCTCTTCTCTTCCTCGCCGCGTCGGGGGTCCATGCGATCGGATACACGCCACTGCGGTCTGATTAAAAGAGGGAGAGGATTCTCGAAATGGAAGATGATTACGCCAGTTTCCGTTGATGGGCTCCCCAGCCAGCAGCCAAACGCTACTCAGAATAAGCTCCCGCGTGCGTGGAGCTGTTTAATACCTGCATGACTGTGCATTAGTTGTTCTCAAGCTTCCTTTGACGCCTTATGACTTGGGTTCTCCAACTACATCTGCTATAATATTCTGCGTGCGTTTCGTTAACACTTTCGCCCAAACTTTTGAAGGCAACGGCACATAACGTTACTGGGTGGTAACCGAATACGCAACAATGTTTTAAGTAATCCTCAGACTTCGGGGTGAACACTGTACCGGCTACCAAAAAGCAAGGCGGAAAATCATGCGACATATAAGCCTGTCGAAGAAGCTCAAGAAGGTCAAAATTAAATTATTTAAATGTTTATAAAACTCCGCAAATAACAGGCCAGGCCCCTGTGTTTTGGCACCAGCAGCCTCATCAATAGAACTTTCGATGACCCTCAAACAAATTGGCTCCATCAAGAAATCATTTATTTACTCGGAAACATCAGGCAAGCGCTGTGTAAACTCGTCTATTTTTTAAATACTTGTCTATGTTCTGTTACTGAACAGCTTACTATAAGTATCCACGAAAGCACGCCGCATTGCGTCGGAATTATTACGAGTAAAAACATTTTACTAAGTTTTACATATCTCAATACCTGTCGCGTAGATTGTTTCGCAACCCAGTGCTTGTTTTGCTGGATGTGCAAGCCTACAAAATCTTGTCAGCTTTATTGTGCACGACTGCACCCTGACAATGTGCTTCATAAAGTCTATAAATATATATATTATATTTTTATAATTCGGATATATTTTGCCTAATGCCTGAGACCCACGACATCAAGCTCGCTGTGAATGAGCAAATTGTGCTGCAGTTTCCGTTCTTAAGCTCGCTCAGCAAGCGCCAGCTTATTCGATACATCTAAAGTGATAAACTTAACAATTTTCTTAAAATGCTGCCCTCTTTCGCTGTAACAGCTTCTTCTGGAGTCCAGTGTTTTCTCCCCATTTCTCCTATATTTTCGGAAAAAAAAAACTTCGTTCTTAAGTAGTCGAAGGTTTAGTTTCGAGCGCTTCCAGATAAATTTAGACTTGTTGATTTCCTTATTTGCAACATTAACAGTGGCTAACTAATAATAACTAATACACTGGTGTAACCCGCTATTTCCTGAGACCACTCAGAAGGTTAACCTATACGTACAACCGAACTAATGCCGCTTGTGATGCACCCTGAAAATGCGCGTAGTGCATCTGCGCCAAACATATTGTTAAGTGATCCTACATCTAGCAGATTAAAATCGCCAGCGAGCACAAGTGATTAGCACTGCTAATAACTTGCGCTCGCTCGATCGCGAGGGCATGCGGCAGAATACAAATCTACCATTAGCACAAACAACGTGTCATCACTGTTAAAAAAAGAAACCTCAACGAACAAATAAAATAAGACATTTCCTTTAGTTGTTTTGGGGCGTACACGTAAATGACATGCCGTTCCTTCTGCCCCTGCCACAAATCATAGAAACTCTAGGCTGCCGTCTTCTTCAATTGCTATGTTAAGCTTGATAGCGGAACCGACATATATTTTTTAAACACGAGTGACATCCCCAGAGAGACCTACAGCGTGACTGACACAGACCTCGAATGTTGTCAAAAATTGTTGAAGCACCCTTGCAGCCTGTTTTTTGTGATCTGGTCCCCTATACCACTAAAAAATTAATTATTTCGGAAATAACAAGCCCTGCAGTTGACTTATTAAAAAAATCTGGCACATAAGTGGACATCGTTCGACTGTTTTTAGGCATTCGTTCGCTATTTTGAATTTGGTAACATGCGCTTTGCATGGAGACGTTCTAAATCGGCTAAGTTTTCATCTGGTGACGAAATATAAAATTTAAGACGGCCATCTCTTCCCGATATCTGATAAAAAGCAGGATACTTCAATACCCTCTTCCACCCGTTACTTTTTGTTGTTTTTGTGCAAGGCAATTGGGATAATTAAGTTATTGTAAATCTTTAGGCTGTGATCAATAACTGTTTTTCATGTAAATGTTAAGTTCACAAGAACGATCATGCTCTTATAAACTTGGTACTCACAGCAATGTTCCCACACCTTACAATAAAAATCAATTTGTTATAATTACATAAACATAATACTTCGCAAGGATATTCTAAAAACGTTTTATAATTTTATATTATCCTTATTCAAAACAAATGTTTTGCTTGCTAGTTTATTGATGTAAGTAGCAGAATACTGCGCATGATCGTACACACCTAAACGAGAACGGATACACCTTTTTGGACAATTGGCCCCAAAAGACCAGGGAATCCACTTTAAAAAAAATATTTCCTTGCAAGTTATCTAATATTCTGGTTTACTGCTGTCCTGTGACAAATCTTGTACTTTGTTTTATTTTTTACAGTTTCGTCGTTTGAACTTTGCTGTTCCTTAAAGGTTTGTGCGAGTTTTCTCTGAAATATATTTTTCCACAGATGAAATACTTATCTTAGATACTATAGTATGTGTAACAATATTAGGAAGGAATAAAATAGATATATACAATAGTAGCGAGTTGTATTATACCGAGTAATAAACTGTGCACATTGATGAACTTCGACACTTTCCGTAAGTGCAATACCCCAACAAGTTTATTCGACTGCGGAACCTAAAGTTTACACGCCATCATATTGAATTTTTCCACTAGAGTTGAGGTTTATGGCAGTCTGAAGCAGCACTGTAAATTGTTCAAAGCGTAACTTTTTGTGTTATGATCTTATTTGTATAATAAATCCGTGGGCTTCCCGTAACCCGCTAAGATGGCGGAAGCGTAAGGTATCAATCATTTATTGGGATGATTAATTAAAATTTCCAACACACAGAGTATTGATAAAAATTCCTTGAGAAATGTTACAGCGTGCGTACATTACGTGTCGGGGAAAGGTCGGAGGAAAAAAAACAATTTCACAATACAGTCTTAACAAAATAAGCAATCAAGTCACCTCTAGTTCATTAATCAACAATGATTAAAGGAGTGCATGCGCATCAATTTACATTATTCCGGAAATTTTTTTTGTATTTCCCACCTAATTTTTTTAAACTGATGTGAAAAAAAAGATTTTATAAAGAAAACCTTTTTTTTCCACGAGAAAGATGTTTCTCGTGGGAAAAGTTATTCATTTTAGGGTATCGGCAGTGCAGCTTTGATGATTGCATCTCGTCACCATTCTGTTCAGAAAAAAAGGCTTGAACAAAGCAAAATAAATAAATAGTTTCTGCTTCACTGGGCTCGTATTTATTCCCTCAAAGGGAAAATAAAGGCATATTTGACTTTTTATTACTATATCTAACAGATTGCATTCATACGATATCTGCAAACACTCAAATGTAAAGTGCGTTCCGGCAATGCTTGCAGGTGTACATACCAGATGTGGCTATTAAATTGAAACTGGTGGCCAAATGTGCTTTATTAAACAAAATGAAAGTGCTTTACAAATCTTTGTAACACGAAATTAGAGCGGAGCTCTTGAAAAGGAGGAGGGGAGGGTATGCCCTCCTCCTCCTCAAAAGCTGGGCTCGAATTTCGTGTGTATGCCCCTCCTCCTCCATACCCTCTCCTCCTCCCTCCTCCTCTCCTCATCCTACTCAGCCATTTCTTCCTCTCTCGTCTTTCTCCAATTCAGTTTCCGCGCTAAATTTAGCGGGGAAGTTGACGTCACATGTCTTGGAGTCACGTCGCCTATGAACAAATTTAGTGTCTCCTATAGATTAGCGGTAAAAATGACGTCACTTGAGCTTAACAGTAATAGAATTGTCTCCTATATTTAGCCGGGAATCGAAATTCTGTTGAGTTGACGTCAGTTGAACCTTCCCGCCATAACTAGCGGAGCAACTGAATTTGTGGGCCATATTTAGCGAAGAAACTGAATTTCCCTGCTAAATTTAGCAGGGAATGGAATTGGTGTTGAGTTCATGTGACGTCAATTTTTCAACTAAAGTTCGAGCGGTTACACTGACGCCGACGCTGCAAAACACGAACGTCCAAGAGCAGCGTTCTAAAAATACCTGCGCCTTGTCTCTTTTTTCCTTCACCATACTCCAGTGTTGTATATATACATTGTCGTTCTCTAATGTTTTCTTTTGCCGCCGGGCGTGATATGTCCTCACGTTCAACTGCGCCGCCGCTTTCTCCTTTACCTCGGCCACTGTCCTTCACCTCCGATTTTAATTTTTGATAGCGTGACAGTTTTCTACGGTATCGAATGTGTCATTGTACTCAGACTGCATTCCAAAATTTAAGGATTGTCAAACCTGCTTATCTTTTCCACGGAGTCCAGCTCCCTGGCTGGGGTTCATAAAATCAGCAAAACATGTTTGTTTGTTTTTTGTTTTTTTACGGACGCCTAGTTTTTGTAAGTTTCCTGCGCATCATATCAACGTAAAGTTTTCGCATGTTCAAATGCTTGTGTAAAGTTTATCGTGCTGTCTCTGCATCAATATGTGCTATGTCTGCTAAAGAAAATTGCTCATCGGCAGTAGTTGCGAATCATTTTCTTATCATATTATTTCCTTTTGTCAGGAGCTGAGAGGTGCCCGCTATTATGTATTCACTGGTTTCATGGATCGACCCCTCACGTTATCTGACTCTTTGTATATATAGTTCAATTGAAAGATACATATTTTCTAGAGCACTTTGTGACTAAACAACGAATCGGTTCACCGAGTTTTCCGGCGTCGCGGACATTGAAGGAGTGCAAGTTATAAACTACGGAGAAAGGTAAAGTTGGAGTGATGCTGTAAAGTACTACATTTAATGACTTGTCGGACTGTTTTCAGTATTAAAACAAAAATGTACCGAAAAGAGTATAGCGATCAGAGACCGTTTGTTTTTATTATTTACGGTGTTTTCAATAGCGCTGAACCTTTGCTTCACCAGGCAATTGAGGGTTCTAACAATAAAATACGTGTGAGCCAGAGTGTTGAACTCTTCGTTTTTTTGTATTCGGGCACTAAGAGAGCCGGTATTTCCGTGCGGGAGGGGATTAGTTGGGATAGAGGGACAGCAGTTTAGTTTTAAGATTTTGTTAAATACACCATGTTTGGCCACCGGCTATGTTATTTACATTCACATTTTGTATATTGAAAATTTATAAAAGGAAATATCAGAGATTTTGGATGCATAAGAACTTGCCGTAGTTGGTCCAGCAAAGTTTTGTAGAGAATTCCAGTCCTAGGTTCATACAGGTCAATGCCCAAAATAATATGTGCAGATAAAGAGGGCGATGATCGATATTTTATTTGTTCCTTTTGGATTGTCTGTAATTTAAATATGAAAAAACGTATGTGTGAAATTAAATGCATCGTCTTCAGTTCAATACATCTGGTTTAAATGCCTCCATAAGCCCTTAATTTTACTTTTTTCAAGCCTCAGTGGCTAGAAAGAAATTGTTGCAAGTCTTGACACCGTCATTGGATTAAGACTTTGTAAAGCACAGTTGAACGAAGGCTTTCAGAAGCAGAGCCAGCCGTACGCAACCACTTTAGTGAGATGTGAAGATATCTCCTCAAATATATGTACAATGAATTAAAAAAAAACATTCCTAATAATAAATTTATAACATCTGTTTTTGTATCGCCCTATAATCATTTTAGTTCCTTGTGTCTATTATTTTACGCCTAAATTTATAGGGAGTCCGTTGATATTCCGTTTTAACCAAATAAATATTCGTTGGTGTGAAAAATCCAAATATGGGATAAGACCGAAAATCAAGCAAAACTAGCCTTTGGTGTAGAATTAAAACATGTGTTAAGGCAATGATATCGAAATTTACAACCGCTGGTGCAACAAATAAAGAAAAATATATTGTGTTAAAACCTGCGATCATCGATTTCTAGAAAATATGAGGCTACAGGGACGACTGTTTCGCCAAATTTCTTCAGTCTTAAACTTGCACTTTAGGTTTTTCATATTTTAGCCTATATGCACCGTTTTCTTTTCCACCGTTGGAAACAAATTACCAATAATACAAATAAAAAAGACGAAACTATACTTTAGAACATCCGCCGGTTGGAATTATAATCCATTACTGGAAATTATATGACCTAATCATAGCATAGAACCTTCCGAGATGCGCATTGATTATCATTGCTTCGGTTTGGTAAATGAAACAGTATCCAATAGGTGCATTTATATTTATGCAGAAAGAGTTACATTTTTTCAAGCCAAACATGCGAAGGGTCTTCATTACAGTGAACAGTGAACAAACACCTCTGCCCAAAACAGCAAACTTTTTGTTCGAGAAAAAAAAACGAAACCAGAATTATAACGAAAATATTACCTGGAGAAGGGGAACAAGAGGGACAAAATACAAATACAAATCTCCAAACACAGCTAGGTGACTGGTGCGCGACCAAAAAATCCGCCTGCTCCATGTATTGAATCCGGGACCTCTCCATTAGAAGTGAAGCGCTCTACCAACTGAGCTGACCAGGGGTTAGACGTCAGTAGAGCAAACGGGTTTTATCAGCCGCACCAGTCTAACACAAACAAGGGTGGAGCCTGCAGTTTAAGGTTATGATTATAATGCAATTAAATGCAAAGGTGCTAGCGGGCTGGACGAGAATGACGAAAATAATCCCTGGAGAAGGGGAACAAGAGGGACAAAGGACAAACACAAATCTCCGAACACAGCTAGGTGTCTGGTGCGCGACCGAAAAAATCCCCCTGCTCCATGTATTGAATCCGGGACCTCTCCATTAGAAGTGAAGCGCTCTACCAACTGAGCTGACCAGGGGTTAGACGTCAGTAGAGCAAACGGGTTTTATCAGCCGCACCAGTCTAACACAAACAAGGGTGGAGCCTGCAGTTTAAGGTTATGATTATAATGCAATTAAATGCAAAGGTGCTAGCGGGCTGGACGAGAATGACGAAAATAATCCCTGGAGAAGGGGAACAAGAGGGACAAAGGACAAACGCAAATCTCCGAACACAGCTAGGTGACTGGTGCGCGACCGAAAAAATCCGCCTGCTCCATGTATCGAATCCGGGACCTCTCCATTACGAAGTGGAGCGCTCTACCAACTGAGCTGACCAGGGGTTAGACGTCAGTAGAGCAAACGGGTTTTATCAGCCGCACCAGTCTAACACAAACAAGGGTGGAGCCTGCAGTTTAAGGTTATGATTATAATGCAATTAAATGCAAAGGTGCTAGCGAGCTGGACGAGAATGACGAAAATAATCCCCGGAGAAGGGGAACAAGAGGGACAAAGGACAAACGCAAATCTCCGAACACAGCTAGGTGACTGGTGCGCGACCGAAAAAATCCGCCTGGTCCATGTATCGAATCCGGGACCTCTCCATTAGAAGTGGAGCGCTCTACCAACTGAGCTGACCAGGGGTTAGACGTCAGTAGAGCAAACGGGTTTTATCAGCCGCCACCAGTCTAACACCAACAAGGGTGAAGCCTGCAGTTTAAGGTTATGATTATAATGCAATTAAATGCAAAGGTGCAAGCGAGCTGGACAAGAATGACGAAAATAATCCCTGGAGAAGGGGAACAAGAGGGACAAAAGACAAACACAAATCTCCAAACACAGCTAGGTGACTGGTGCGCGACCGAAAAAATCCGCCTGGTCCAGGTATCGAATCCGGGACCTCTCCATTACAGGTGGAGCGCTCTACCAACTGAGCTGACCAGGGGTTAGACGTCAGTAGAGCAAACGGGTTTTATCAGCCGCACCAGTCTAACACCAACAAGGGTGGAGCCTGCAGTTTAAGGTTATGATTATAATGCAATTAAATGCAAAGGTGCAAGCGGGCTGGACAAGAATGACGAAAATAATCCCTGGAGAAGGGGAACAAGAGGGACAAAAGACAAACACAAATCTCCGAACACAGCTAGGTGACTGGTGCGCGACCGAAAAAATCCGCCTGCTCCATGTATTGAATCCGGGACCTCTCCATTAGAAGTGAAGCGCTCTACCAACTGAGCTGACCAGGGGTTAGACGTCAGTAGAGCAAACGGGTTTTATCAGCCGCCACCAGTCTAACACAAACAAGGGTGAAGCCTGCAGTTTAAGGTTATGATTATAATGCAATTAAATGCAAAGGTGCAAGCGAGCTGGACAAGAATGACGAAAATAATCCCTGGAGAAGGGGAACAAGAGGGACAAAGAACAAACACAAATCTCCGAACACAGCTAGGTGTCTGGTGCGCGACCGAAAAAATCCCCCTGCTCCATGTATTGAATCCGGGACCTCTCCATTAGAAGTGAAGCGCTCTACCAACTGAGCTGACCAGGGGTTAGACGTCAGTAGAGCAAACGGGTTTTATCAGCCGCCACCAGTCTAACACCAACAAGGGTGAAGCCTGCAGTTTAAGGTTATGATTATAATGCAATTAAATGCAAAGGTGCAAGCGAGCTGGACAAGAATGACGAAAATAATCCCTGGAGAAGGGGAACAAGAGGGACAAAGAACAAACACAAATCTCCAAACACAGCTAGGTGACTGGTGCGCGACCGAAAAATCCGCCTGCTCCATGTATTGAATCCGGGACCTCTCCATTACAGGTGGAGCGCTCTACCAACTGAGCTGACCAGGGGTTAGACGTCGGTAGAGCAAACGGGTTTTATCAGCCGCCACCAGTCTAACACAAACAAGGGTGAAGCCTGCAGTTTAAGGTTATGATTATAATGCAATTAAATGCAAAGGTGCTAGCGAGCTGGACAAGAATGACGAAAATAATCCCCGGAGAAGGGGAACAAGAGGGACAAAAGACAAACGCAAATCTCCAAACACAGCTAGGTGTCTGGTGCGCGACCGAAAAATCCGCCTGCTCCATGTATCGAATCCGGGACCTCTCCATTAGAAGTGAAGCGCTCTACCAACTGAGCTGACCAGGGGTTAGACGTCAGTAGAGCAAACGGGTTTTATCAGCCGCACCAGTCTAACACAAACAAGGGTGAAGCCTGCAGTTTAAGGTTATGATTATAATGCAATTAAATGCAAAGGTGCTAGCGAGCTGGACAAGAATGACGAAAATAATCCCCGGAGAAGGGGAAGAAGAGGGACAAAGGACAAACGCAAATCTCCGAACACAGCTAGGTGACTGGTGCGCGACCGAAAAAATCCGCCTGCTCCATGTATTGAATCCGGGACCTCTCCATTAGAAGTGGAGCGCTCTACCAACTGAGCTGACCAGGGGTTAGACGTCGGTAGAGCAAACGGGTTTTATCAGCCGCACCAGTCTAACACAAACAAGGGTGGAGCCTGCAGTTTAAGGTTATGATTATAATGCAATTAAATGCAAAGGTGCTAGCGAGCTGGACGAGAATGACGAAAATAATCCCTGGAGAAGGGGAACAAGAGGGACAAAGGACAAACACAAATCTCCGAACACAGCTAGGTGACTGGTGCGCGACCGAAAAAATCCGCCTGGTCCATGTATTGAATCCGGGACCTCTCCATTAGAAGTGGAGCGCTCTACCAACTGAGCTAACCAGGGGTTAGACGTCAGTAGAGCAAACGGGTTTTATCAGCCGCCACCAGTCTAACACCAACAAGGGTGGAGCTTGCAGTTTAAGGTTATGATTATAATGCAATTAAATGCAAAGGTGCAAGCGAGCTGGACAAGAATGACGAAAATAATCCCTGGAGAAGGGGAACAAGAGGGACAAAGGACAAACACAAATCTCCAAACACAGCTAGGTGACTGGTGCGCGACCGAAAAAATCCGCCTGGTCCAGGTATCGAACCCGGGACCTCTCCATTACAGGTGGAGCGCTCTACCAACTGAGCTAACCAGGGGTTAGACGTCAGTAGAGCAAACGGGTTTTATCAGCCGCCACCAGTCTAACACCAACAAGGGTGAAGCTTGCAATTTAAGGTTATGATTATAATGCAATTAAATGCAAAGGTGCAAGCGAGCTGGACAAGAATGACGAAAATAATCCCTGGAGAAGGGGAACAAGAGGGACAAAGGACAAACACAAATCTCCAAACACAGCTAGGTGACTGGTGCGCGACCGAAAAAATCCGCCTGGTCCAGGTATCGAACCCGGGACCTCTCCATTACAGGTGGAGCGCTCTACCAACTGAGCTAACCAGGGGTTAGACGTCAGTAGAGCAAACGGGTTTTATCAGCCGCCACCAGTCTAACACCAACAAGGGTGAAGCTTGCAATTTAAGGTTATGATTATAATGCAATTAAATGCAAAGGTGCAAGCGAGCTGGACAAGAATGACGAAAATAATCCCTGGAGAAGGGGAACAAGAGGGACAAAGGACAAACACAAATCTCCAAACACAGCTAGGTGACTGGTGCGCGACCGAAAAAATCCGCCTGGTCCAGGTATCGAACCCGGGACCTCTCCATTACAGGTGGAGCGCTCTACCAACTGAGCTAACCAGGGGTTAGACGTCAGTAGAGCAAACGGGTTTTATCAGCCGCCACCAGTCTAACACCAACAAGGGTGAAGCTTGCAATTTAAGGTTATGATTATAATGCAATTAAATGCAAAGGTGCAAGCGAGCTGGACAAGAATGACGAAAATAATCCCTGGAGAAGGGGAACAAGAGGGACAAAGGACAAACACAAATCTCCAAACACAGCTAGGTGACTGGTGCGCGACCGAAAAATCCGCCTGGTCCGGGTATCGAACCCGGGACCTCTCCATTACAGGTGGAGCGCTCTACCAACTGAGCTAACCAGGGGTTAGACGTCAGTAGAGCAAACGGGTTTTATCAGCCGCCACCAGTCTAACACCAACAAGGGTGAAGCTTGCAATTTAAGGTTATGATTATAATGCAATTAAATGCAAAGGTGCAAGCGAGCTGGACAAGAATGACGAAAATAATCCCTGGAGAAGGGGAACAAGAGGGACAAAGGACAAACACAAATCTCCAAACACAGCTAGGTGACTGGTGCGCGACCGAAAAATCCGCCTGGTCCAGGTATCGAACCCGGGACCTCTCCATTACAGGTGGAGCGCTCTACCAACTGAGCTAACCAGGGGTTAGACGTCAGTAGAGCAAACGGGTTTTATCAGCTGCCACCAGTCTAACACCAACAAGGGTGAAGCTTGCAATTTAAGGTTATGATTATAATGCAATTAAATGCAAAGGTGCAAGCGAGCTGGACAAGAATGACGAAAATAATCCCTGGAGAAGGGGAACAAGAGGGACAAAGGACAAACACAAATCTCCAAACACAGCTAGGTGACTGGTGCGCGACCGAAAAAATCCGCCTGGTCCAGGTATCGAACCCGGGACCTCTCCATTACAGGTGGAGCGCTCTACCAACTGAGCTAACCAGGGGTTAGACGTCAGTAGAGCAAACGGGTTTTATCAGCCGCCACCAGTCTAACACCAACAAGGGTGAAGCTTGCAATTTAAGGTTATGATTATAATGCAATTAAATGCAAAGGTGCAAGCGAGCTGGACAAGAATGACGAAAATAATCCCTGGAGAAGGGGAACAAGAGGGACAAAGGACAAACACAAATCTCCAAACACAGCTAGGTGACTGGTGCGCGACCGAAAAAATCCGCCTGGTCCAGGTATCGAACCCGGGACCTCTCCATTACAGGTGGAGCGCTCTACCAACTGAGCTAACCAGGGGTTAGACGTCAGTAGAGCAAACGGGTTTTATCAGCCGCCACCAGTCTAACACCAACAAGGGTGAAGCTTGCAATTTAAGGTTATGATTATAATGCAATTAAATGCAAAGGTGCAAGCGAGCTGGACAAGAATGACGAAAATAATCCCTGGAGAAGGGGAACAAGAGGGACAAAGGACAAACACAAATCTCCAAACACAGCTAGGTGACTGGTGCGCGACCGAAAAAATCCGCCTGGTCCATGTATCGAACCCGGGACCTCTCCATTACAGGTGGAGCGCTCTACCAACTGAGCTAACCAGGGGTTAGACGTCAGTAGAGCAAACGGGTTTTATCAGCCGCCACCAGTCTAACACCAACAAGGGTGAAGCTTGCAATTTAAGGTTATGATTATAATGCAATTAAATGCAAAGGTGCAAGCGAGCTGGACAAGAATGACGAAAATAATCCCTGGAGAAGGGGAACAAGAGGGACAAAGGACAAACACAAATCTCCAAACACAGCTAGGTGACTGGTGCGCGACCGAAAAAATCCGCCTGGTCCAGGTATCGAACCCGGGACCTCTCCATTACAGGTGGAGCGCTCTACCAACTGAGCTAACCAGGGGTTAGACGTCAGTAGAGCAAACGGGTTTTATCAGCCGCCACCAGTCTAACACCAACAAGGGTGAAGCTTGCAATTTAAGGTTATGATTATAATGCAATTAAATGCAAAGGTGCAAGCGAGCTGGACAAGAATGACGAAAATAATCCCTGGAGAAGGGGAACAAGAGGGACAAAGGACAAACACAAATCTCCAAACACAGCTAGGTGACTGGTGCGCGACCGAAAAAATCCGCCTGGTCCATGTATCGAACCCGGGACCTCTCCATTACAGGTGGAGCGCTCTACCAACTGAGCTAACCAGGGGTTAGACGTCAGTAGAGCAAACGGGTTTTATCAGCCGCCACCAGTCTAACACCAACAAGGGTGAAGCTTGCAATTTAAGGTTATGATTATAATGCAATTAAATGCAAAGGTGCAAGCGAGCTGGACAAGAATGACGAAAATAATCCCTGGAGAAGGGGAACAAGAGGGACAAAGGACAAACACAAATCTCCAAACACAGCTAGGTGACTGGTGCGCGACCGAAAAAATCCGCCTGGTCCAGGTATCGAACCCGGGACCTCTCCATTACAGGTGGAGCGCTCTACCAACTGAGCTAACCAGGGGTTAGACGTCAGTAGAGCAAACGGGTTTTATCAGCCGCCACCAGTCTAACACCAACAAGGGTGAAGCTTGCAATTTAAGGTTATGATTATAATGCAATTAAATGCAAAGGTGCAAGCGAGCTGGACAAGAATGACGAAAATAATCCCTGGAGAAGGGGAACAAGAGGGACAAAGGACAAACACAAATCTCCAAACACAGCTAGGTGACTGGTGCGCGACCGAAAAAATCCGCCTGGTCCAGGTATCGAACCCGGGACCTCTCCATTACAAGTGGAGCGCTCTACCAACTGAGCTAACCAGGGGTTAGACGTCAGTAGAGCAAACGGGTTTTATCAGCCGCCACCAGTCTAACACCAACAAGGGTGAAGCTTGCAATTTAAGGTTATGATTATAATGCAATTAAATGCAAAGGTGCAAGCGAGCTGGACAAGAATGACGAAAATAATCCCTGGAGAAGGGGAACAAGAGGGACAAAGGACAAACACAAATCTCCAAACACAGCTAGGTGACTGGTGCGCGACCGAAAAAATCCGCCTGGTCCAGGTATCGAACCCGGGACCTCTCCATTACAGGTGGAGCGCTCTACCAACTGAGCTAACCAGGGGTTAGACGTCAGTAGAGCAAACGGGTTTTATCAGCCGCCACCAGTCTAACACCAACAAGGGTGAAGCTTGCAATTTAAGGTTATGATTATAATGCAATTAAATGCAAAGGTGCAAGCGAGCTGGACAAGAATGACGAAAATAATCCCTGGAGAAGGGGAACAAGAGGGACAAAGGACAAACACAAATCTCCAAACACAGCTAGGTGACTGGTGCGCGACCGAAAAATCCGCCTGGTCCATGTATCGAACCCGGGACCTCTCCATTACAAGTGGAGCGCTCTACCAACTGAGCTAACCAGGGGTTAGACGTCAGTAGAGCAAACGGGTTTTATCAGCCGCCACCAGTCTAACACCAACAAGGGTGAAGCTTGCAATTTAAGGTTATGATTATAATGCAATTAAATGCAAAGGTGCAAGCGAGCTGGACAAGAATGACGAAAATAATCCCTGGAGAAGGGGAACAAGAGGGACAAAGGACAAACACAAATCTCCAAACACAGCTAGGTGACTGGTGCGCGACCGAAAAAATCCGCCTGGTCCATGTATCGAATCCGGGACCTCTCCATTACAAGTGGAGCGCTCTACCAACTGAGCTAACCAGGGGTTAGACGTCAGTAGAGCAAACGGGTTTTATCAGCCGCCACCAGTCTAACACCAACAAGGGTGAAGCTTGCAATTTAAGGTTATGATTATAATGCAATTAAATGCAAAGGTGCAAGCGAGCTGGACAAGAATGACGAAAATAATCCCTGGAGAAGGGGAACAAGAGGGACAAAGGACAAACACAAATCTCCAAACACAGCTAGGTGACTGGTGCGCGACCGAAAAAATCCGCCTGGTCCATGTATCGAATCCGGGACCTCTCCATTACAAGTGGAGCGCTCTACCAACTGAGCTAACCAGGGGTTAGACGTCAGTAGAGCAAACGGGTTTTATCAGCCGCCACCAGTCTAACACCAACAAGGGTGAAGCTTGCAATTTAAGGTTATGATTATAATGCAATTAAATGCAAAGGTGCAAGCGAGCTGGACAAGAATGACGAAAATAATCCCTGGAGAAGGGGAACAAGAGGGACAAAGGACAAACACAAATCTCCAAACACAGCTAGGTGACTGGTGCGCGACCGAAAAAATCCGCCTGGTCCATGTATCGAACCCGGGACCTCTCCATTACAGGTGGAGCGCTCTACCAACTGAGCTAACCAGAGGTTAGACGTCAGTAGAGCAAACGGGTTTTATCAGCCGCCACCAGTCTAACACCAACAAGGGTGAAGCTTGCAATTTAAGGTTATGATTATAATGCAATTAAATGCAAAGGTGCTAGCGGGCTGGACAAGAATGACGAAAATAATCCCCGGAGAAGGGGAACAAGAGGGACAAAGGACAAACGCAAATCTCCGAACACAGCTAGGTGTCTGGTGCGCGACCGAAAAAATCCCCTGCTCCATGTATCGAATCCGGGACCTCTCCATTAGAAGTGGAGCGCTCTACCAACTGAGCTGACCAGGGGTTAGACGTCGGTAGAGCAAACGGGTTTTATCAGCCGCACCAGTCTAACACAAACAAGGGTGAAGCCTGCAGTTTAAGGTTATGATTATAATGCAATTAAATGCAAAGGTGCTAGCGGGCTGGACGAGAATGACGAAAATAATCCCTGGAGAAGGGGAACAAGAGGGACAAAGGACAAACACAAATCTCCGAACACAGCTAGGTGACTGGTGCGCGACCGAAAAAATCCGCCTGGTCCGGGTATTGAACCTGGGACCTCTCCATTAGAAGTGAAGCGCTCTACCAACTGAGCTAACCAGGGGTTAGACGTCAGTAGAGCAAACAGGTTTTATCAGCTGCCACCAGTCTAACACCAACTAACTGTGTATGGAAATTTGTGTTTGTCCTTTGTTCCCCTTCTCCAGGCATTATTTTTCGTCATTCTTGTCCGACTCAGCTTGCACCTTTGCATTTAATTGCATTATAATCATAACCTTCACCCTTGTTGGTGTTAGACTGGTGGCAGCTGATAAAACCCGTTTGCTCTGCTGACGTCTAACCCCTGGTTAGCTCAGTTGGTAGGGTGCTCGACTTGTAATGGGAGGTCCCGGGTACAATACCCGGACAAGGCGGATTTTTTCGGTCGCGCACCAGTCACCTAGCTGTGTTTGGAGATTTGTGCTTGTCCTTTGTCCCTCTTGTTCCCCTTCTCCAGGGGTTATTTTCGTCATTCTTGTCCAGCTCGCTTGCACCTTTGCATTTAATTGCATTATAATCACAATTACAGCGTCTCTATAAAAAAGGTTCAGGAGTTATATTGTACAAATTATTCAGTCAAATTTGCTTCTCTACATTCAGTCACCAATGACCGAATAGGCGTATCATCACAAAAAATAAATAAAACAATTATACTTCTTTACTTTTCCTTCAAGCTTTTATGCATATCTTAAATGTCACACCTTCATAAGATCGAATGCTTGGATAATACTCACTGGCCCCTTCCGTCATTAAATCCGGAGACATCTCGAGCCTCTGTACCCTATAATGATGAATTCCAGCATTCCATAATTTATATATCATGCTCGATCCCATGGAGGTCTTTATATCGGTGTTGGCAGTACCCGCCTCCCTGCAAAAAAAAAAAGCAATAACTAAGTTACTTCTAACTGATAAAAAACTGTTCAGAAAATCAGTATACCGTTTTTTTTCGATTATATTTGGCACGCCGTGTACTGTGTGAAGGGGAACCTTTCGACACTTTGATAATTTGGGCATTTTCACCGCTTCCATGCTATTCTTAATTGTCATGAAGGCTAACGATCGATCTTAAAATATGGCACTCACAGAAAACTCTTAAAATTCCCGAAGGATAATGGTGATGACGCTGTAAAACAATATTCACCGTTCTATTGTCAATTGTATGTTGATTTAAATTAGGCAAGCATTTTATCATAAAACTATACAGTGTTGGATCTTATCAAACGATTTGAACAAATCCAAAACAAACCATATGGAACTTACTTATTGTTAATAAAAATGCCAAATTCCGTCTTGCTTTTTATATTTTTTGAATGGTATTTTATGACGCTCAGGAACCAATCCACGCCCCTGTACCCATGTTCAAAGATGGTTACTCGTGGCTTTTATAATAGAAGGCGTCCAAGAAAATATAGTCGCAAACACCAGGTTCCGTTGCCACTTTGAAGGGTTTGATCGAAATCCCGTACGAGCAGAGGATTGGTTTTAAAACCATGGGACTCTCTGAAAAGGTAGACAGCTTTAATATATCAAACGTTATTCACTTACAAACAAAATTAACAAAGTCGATTCTAAGACACAATAAATCAATTGCCTAAAATAATAAACCAATTAAACTATGTAAATAATTGGTCATTATGTCGGTATTACCTTAATTAATACGTTTAGTTACAATTGAGACAACTGCGGGAAGGACACTTCATCAAATGATTAGACTTAAAATGTAGTAATACACTCAGTGAACCACAAATGTATTTTCACTAGTGCGAGCTACACAGTGCCCCGCTATTAACGGACATGTATATTTTACATCACTTCACGATGATGGCGTTGTTGGCATGTTTCACTTGCATAATCTTGCATAATATCAACATTTGGAACCCGGTTGTGTGCTGAATGGTTGAGCACAACACAAGTTCCAAGACCGAGCTCCTTGTTTTGAACATACTTGCCAAAGAAGCGCGCTGATGAAATACACGCCTAAATTAACCAGTAAGCTCGTGCTTCTAGTTTAAACTTTGTTCGAACTTACGATGAAACCGAGATGGCCGTCTACATATATGCAGTTAACTGACCACACGCCTGTTGATCAACACGTAGTTGGTGTATAAACTCAAACGACGACCATCGTTGTGCATTGTGAAGGACAAAAAAAATAGCTTGTATTGAAAAATCTGTTAAGTACAATTTAAGCTATATCGCTCGCGTAATACATAAAAAAGTGTCGTATGATACACCTCCAAGTAAAGCGACATGTGTAGGTGGGTGATCGGACACGTACATGGCAATACACGAACATAAAAAACGATCTTCTGCTCTGTGTGAAATATAGGCGCCTGCGCAACCTGAACATGGGTACATGCAAATGGTCCTCGTGCCCTTCGTCCTCGACAACATGCCACTGCACCTTGGAGCTGAGAGAGCTGGAAGCATCCTTCACCTCGTAGCACTGAATATTGAGGCAGTTTACTCCTGTGCGAATTATTCGCAGCCGACGTCGCCACGCCTATTTTGCCTGGTTGTTCAACAACCATAAACAGCGTAACGGTGTGCGGAACTAGTTCGCAATTTTCGGGGTTTAAAAAAAAGTTGATTTTTATCAGTAACGGAATTCGTAACACGCTGCTATTATTTAATTGGTAACCCAGGTTGTTAAAGGGTTGCTTCATTGGCAGGTAATGGGTAACGCATTTTGTTTGTTTTTGAAATGCCTACAAGACTGCTTTCAAGGCGCTAAGTGATAGGAATTCTTGCATTCGTCTAATCTAGTTTCGAATATGTGCCAAATATTTCCCAAGAAAACACACTCGCTTTAGATAAAACCCAATGCCCACGTAATTAGTCTTAGTGTTGAAAGCGCTGTAGCCTTTAACATGAAGCAGTGTAGAAGGACGCCGTCTGCGGTTATCTTCTGATCTCCCGACGGAACAGAAATCCAGCTGCGTCTAGAAGAAGTGCAAAAGGCAGCGTACGTTACTTATTATTGGTAATGGTAACGCGTTCTTTTAATTTCGAGATAAAATAGGTTGTTAGAGCGTTCTTTTTATAGAGAGGTAACGTGTAACATGAGAAGTGACTCGAGAGGTGCAAGACGCCGACGACAGCGAATGGAACGGCAGAAAGAAGACCACGACAAAGGAGATTGGTTTAACAAAGGACTGATGATTATAAGGTATTGTTTAAATAATTTGGAGACGCCTAAAATTGCGCAGCTGTCATGATCCGCGACATTAGGGTAACCTTCTACGACACGCCAACAGCACACAACTCTTCGAGTTTGTCACAGCGTAGACGAACAAGTCCGCGTAATTTCTTTCCTTAAAGGGGTCCTGCAATCATATTTGAGCGCCTACCTTATTCGCGGTTTCCACGTCTCTCGGGGTTCGGGCAAGCCAGCGGGCACGTAGAGAGTAACTAACTATCAGTGCGTCATATTTTAACTGGACGACGCGGAAACCTCCTCCGCGTACGAGGCGACCCGCGAGTGCTGGTCAAAGTTGAAGTGTCGAATACAAATAGTGCTAACTTTTGGTTCAATATTTAAGATCAGAAAAGAAACAAATGAAGTTTATAAATTACGGAAACAAGACATGAACCATCTACATACCCGCCACCAAGAGGTGGAAAAGGCGGCGCATATAGAAAGGTGTAGGGGATCAGGCACCGAGCGAGCGGCGAGCGTAGAAATGTGCCGGATGTACGCGGCAGCGCTGCGGTCGTATACGGGCTCGAGGATCCCATCTGTTCCGAGCGTTACGAAGGCCTACGGCGAGAAGGTTGGGCTTGTGGTCTGGCCGTTTGGCGGTATGGCAGCGCGAAGTGGCTCCCGTTTTGAACTGATATTTACCCCATGTTTGCTGTCGTTTTTGTCCAATGAAGTGTCATGCCAAATTAGTGTTTATTCGCGCAGCAAATGCAATGCGACCGGCCCTGGCTGCCCACTTCATACAGCCTATCCAGAACATGCTTTAATGGCGCCCTCTCGGCTGCCAAGCAGGACAGTGTCTGTGGCGAGGTCTCTACTTTAAGTACTGCTTTGCGCCCGGATAGGAAATCCTTAAAAGTACGGGTAGATCTATCGACGTAGTCAAGGGCAATAAGTTGTAAGAGGATGGCAGTGTGTTTAACCCACTGATCTCAATGACAATTGCTGGATCGCGTTTGACCAGCACCGCCTAGGGACGGGAATGCGGCCACGGTCGGCCATATTTCTTGGTAGAGTTATATCATCTCTAGCCATCATAGTAATATGGCGGACAGCGCAATGGCGGCAGGCTGCCATAAAATAGCCGTAGATCTAGTACACAGTACCGTGGGTGATATTTCGTGCTTGATTGAAGTTGTTCGACGAAGCAGGAGTCTTCAAACCCGGCGTGAACGGTAGCCTCGTCTGGAGGACGCGGCGAAAGTTCTACGAAGCGCAGCACCTGGGGAAAGCAGCGCAGCTCGCATCGAAAGCAGACTACGTACCGGCGTCTGCTTTCGATGTTTTCGATGCGACTTTCGATGCGTGCTGTGCTGTTTTCCCCGGTGCTGCGCGATTTCGTGAACCTTTCACCGGGTCCTCAAAGACCGGGCTACCGTTCACGCCGGGTTTTAAAAACACGTTTTGTCAAACAATTTAAATCAATCACGGAATATCACCCACGCTATTTTGATGGCAGCCTGCCACCAAAACTGCCAAAACGCCGTCTGCCATGGATGGATGATGGTGGCTGCCAGGCGGCTTCAGCAGCTGTATCTTGGCTAGAGGTGATATAACTCTACCAAAAAGATGGCCGCCAGTGACCGCATTCGCGGAGCGGGCAAACGCGATCCAGCAATTGTCATTGAGATCAGTGGTTTAACCATAGCCTCCTTTATACTCACAAAGCCCGGCAGTTCGATGACGGAGCCATGGAGTGCCCGGTCGCAGATTTGGAACGCGAGGGTCTGGTAGCACAGAGCATTTTTCGGGGAATCTGGTATTCAGCGCTCAGCTTTCGCAGCGGCGAGGACCCGCAACATGGTTTTCAAACCCGGCGAGAAAAGAAGCGGTAGCCTGAGGAACGCGAGAAGCACGAGCGGACATTCCATTAATCGGGAACAGTGTGTTTCGAAGTCTCGCCGCAGAGTGCCGCCTGTTACATGCCTCTTGTCTGCCGCTCTACCTTTCCACTTTCGGTGGCCGCGTCACGTGACGATCTCCCAGGCATTGTCATTGTAGAGGAGGCTGTGGATTAACATTGTCCAATGCCCGCTTGAGGTCTAAAGCAAGGATGGCTCTGTGTGAGAATGCGCGTAGCAGGCAGCATTACCCCTTCCTTAAAACTGAAGTAGAACGTATTGTCTTGACAAATGCGAGCGGAAATCAAACACTGTTGTTGGGAGTTTATGACGATCTCTGAGGTATGTTTCCAGTCTGCTTAACACGATATGTTTCAGCAGTTTACTTGCACAACGACGTAAGGGAAATGAGTTGAAGGTTGTCATTGCTGGGTGGTTTTTTCGGCTTAGGTCTAAGCTTAACTTGCGCAGTTTTCCATTTCTCAGGGAAGATTACTGTCTTCCAAATGTCATTGAGATGAACAGTCATTTCCATAAGTGAAGGGTTGTCCAGGTTGGCTAAGGCCTTGTTAATAACTTGGATCATTCCGTGCGCCGTGTTGCGTTAAATCCTGGCAAAGCATCTGTAACTTCGCGCAGATGGATGTCCTCGTATGGGAGCTGATTAGGGCTTCCTGAGAATGGGGGAAGGAGTTCCGGGGATGAGAGGGGGAGTCGGTAACCGGTATTCAGAGTCGCGAGAAGATGGAGTGTGTCTCCAGAGTGTTGATGGATGACTTTGTTCATAGTGTGTTGGGATGTCGTCTTGCTCTTGGCCGGGTCAATAAGATAGCGGAGCAGCTTCCACGTTTTGAGGTACTAAGGGTTGTCGGACATTCCGTCACATAGAGCAAGCCAATCTTCTTTGCGCAATGTAGAGGCGTACAGTGCCGCAACTTCTGTGAGTCGAGGAGTACGCTTTATTTCTTTCTTCTTTTATATTTTATTTTCGCCATCGTTTATTTTGGACTGCGGCGAGCCTTCATAGGTTGAGAAGCCGCAGTGTCTACGCGTGGTGTGGTGGTGGATGTTTGAATACCTCTATTTCGGGTCGTAACATCTTGGACGAGATGAAATACCAAGTCTTGCAGAGTAAGTGGGTGCGATCTGTCGTTTTCAGTTCCTTTTCTCTTTCATCTCGGAGATTGGTCCACTGGGTGAGGCCTGCTTTGTCGAGTTTGATTTGATACACTGCACCATATATGGTAGTGGCTATGATGGAATGGTCACTTCCCGAATATTCTTTGAGATGCGCCCAGTCTGCGTGAGGAATGTGGCAAGGAATAGTTACGTATGGCGAGGTGTCATTGGTGACGCTATAGTCCTATGCGGTTGTGGGTGCCAAGGTTAGCCAGGAGGGTAAGTTCATCGTTTGCGATTAGTGCATGCAAGGCATTACCGCGTTTATTGGAATCCGCATACCCCCAGAGCTGGTAGGCCGCATTGAAATCTCCCACTTATTAGGAGAGGCTCATTTCCTGCTTTGTGAATGGCCTGCAGGAGTACGTGATGGGTTATGGTGCCTTTGCATTTGGGTCTGCAATACATATTAAGAAGAAAAAAACGGTTTGCCTGTTTCTTTTCATGTGGGATGAGCTAGAGCAGGATTCCCAGCTGTTTTGTCTGTTGAAGCAGCGTGTTGGATTGCAGTAATTTGTTTGCTGACCAGAGTATAAAGTTTTCTTCTTTTTTTATCCGGTGTCTTCTTTGTACATCACGTAGCAAGGAAGGCGAGTGGGAAAATTGGTCTTCTGGAGTGGTATGACATCCAGATGAGAGGTAGATTCTGCGACGAATTGAGGGAACGAACCGAAATGTTTTTTCTCATCTTCGGCAAAATACCGTCACTGGTGGTATTGTGATGAAGATCTTGATTATAATTATCTTGTGCTGCCTTCGTGGCCAGTAAGCTCCTCTTGTTGGGGTGTGGGTCGACTGTAACTCTTCAAGCCACGCCAAGGGAGACGACCGAGAAGAGGTGGGTTCTGAGCTTCGAGGTTATCCAAGCGCAAGTTTGTTTGTTGCATAAGTAGCATAACGACTGCGAGTAGCTGGGTGATTTCTGTTAGTTGCGGGGTTTGTTTATTCGGGGATGAGGCGGGGACGGGCACTACCAGCAGTTTCGATGTGGCGCGTTCTATCTTTCTGCGTCTCTCGGGAGCTGATGCCATTTGTGTCGGCTGTCTGATTTCATTTCAAAGGGCGAACCATTCATGTCTCAGCGTGGTAAGCTCAGCTTTAAGTATTGTGTTCTCCTCTTGTAGATGTACATTCTCCACCTGAACATGTTTACCCATATCATTGGCTAGGGAAGGGAAACGAGCTTTAAAAGAAAGCTTCGGTGCACTACTCACCTGCATCGATGACCGAATTCCTATTCGCTTTTGGGTTCTCGACGTCCTTCCTTGGGTAATAGACCGGGACCGGAACCTCGAACTGTGGCGTCGCCTGTGCTGGGGCAAGGGTGGGTAGCTCCGAGATCGGAACCGGCACCGGACGGTAGAAGATCTTGATCAGACGTCTTCTCGTTGGCTAGAGGGTGTTCTCGACCTCCACCTGGCTATCGGCGCGGCCACTTTTCGCCGGTTGAGGGGCGGCAGAAAGTGCTCAGGGCAGGTATTGCTTGATTTGCGGTGTTCACCGCTGCACAGAGAGCATTTCGGTTTGCCCTCGTGTCGCTCCGTAGTAAGTAGGACTCCACAGTCTATGCACGTCGGCACATCTACCGGGTGAGGACAGACATCCGCGCGGTGGCCAGTTTGATGACAGACGTAGCACTAGGCGAATGTGCGTGTGTGAAGAAAGAACGTCACCTGTTCACCGCCTAAATATATAAGGAAAGGGACTTTCTTTCCTACGAAAGCGATCAGGATGGTGTCTGAGTCCCCGAGTCGGCGGCACGGGAGAGGTTCGCATTCAGGGTCTGAGATGGCCTCCAATAGTTCTCCGTTGGTGTCTTCCTTTTCTCTTTCGTGTACTACCCTCTATAGGGATTGTCAGGGAGATACCATATGACGTAATTGCGTAGGTAGGGTGATTGTTATCCACTAGGCATTTTCTGTTGTTCATTGAACCGTATTTTGAAGTCTGCTTCTTGTGGACGTAGCTTAGCTTCTGGCAAAATGCTGTATGAAAGAACAATCGGGTTTACCTTGCTCAGCGCGAGACCATTGCAAGGTCGGATCGCCAAATTGAAGTGGTCAGCACGAAGGTCTGGAGGTTTGGGCTTGAGTACCGGGTGGCTGGGTCGAAGAGCCGGCTTTAGCAGCAATAGTTTGAGAGTCGACGTGGCATTGCTTGCTCGCGTCTTGCGGCTAATAGCTTGGCTGGTGATTTTGATGTAGGGTGTCATGTCGTGCTTTTGGCTGCCGGTAGTACTTGAAGGGTCTTGCACATGCGTATGTTATTTTTTCCTCTCCAGCGTTGGCGATGTGCGGCTGGTTGCTTCAATCAACGCTTGAGTAGACCGCGGTGGACTCCATCACGAGCTATGGTGCCGCTGTAGTCGTGGCCATCGCGTATGGCTTAAGGTTAAAGCCCCCCCCCCCCTCTTCAATACCTGAAGTTACCAGAAGAATAAAACTTTTGCGCTCACGACCAATGAATCGGTATTCCCGTGTTCCTGGTGGCTTTGGACATAGCGATGCAAATATTGCATAGTGTCTCGACGATAAAACTTTCCGCAAATATTGTTTTTTTCTTCCCAGAACCAATGTAGCTTCCATTCGGTCGCTTCAACACCTCTTCTTCGTCCGCTCCTCTAGAGAGCCATGTTCACCTTCGCCCTTCGACAATGTGTCCATTACAAGGCTAACGTAGAAGGCAACTCGACATGGCTGCTGGTAATCTCTACCATCCTTAGAGACGAGGTCTTCCAAGACCCTCACGAAGACATGACGTCAGAACACCTTGGTTAGAGCCGTACGCTAGCCCGAATTCGTAAGAAGTATTACTGGCCCAAGCTCCCGAAGACCGTTCGCCTCTACACACAATCGTGCCACGAGTGCCAGCACCGAAAGAACCAGCCGACGAAGCCTGCAGGTCTCCTGCAGCCGTTTAAATTTCAGCTAGTTGGCTCTTTTCACCGTCGACGTTTGGAAACCGCTGGATAATTGCAGCCACCGATTATCTAACCCGGTACGCCGAGACAAAAGTTCTTCCGCTGCGAACAGCCGTGGGAGTCGCCAAGTTCTTCACTTAATCGGTTGTCCTTGAACTTGGCGCTCCCTAAGTAGTCACAACAGAATGTGGGCCATCGGTCATGGCGAACCTGACCCAGCGGTTACTTCGTCTGAGCCACACCGAACATCCTCGAACCACAGCATATCATCCGCAGACCAACGAACTGACGGAGCGGATAAAAAACAAACCATCGCTAACATGATCGCTACCTACGTCGACGTTGAGCACAAGACATGGGACGTAGTGTTGCCGTACATCTCATTTACTACACGACAGCAGTTGAAATAACCACCGGAATGACACCATTCCAGCTGGAGGATGGTAGAAATGTGACAACGATGCTCGACGCAATGCAACCACACGACCCAGCAGACGACGGAACCGGCGACGCCCAGCTAATAACGCAACGAGCAGAGAAGCTCGGCAGCTTGCCACACTCCGACTTAAAATCATCAAGGTGTTGACGCTCGCTGGTACAACTTTCGTCGCCTCGACGAGCACTTCCAGCCCGAAGAGAGGGTATGGGTGTGGATATCGATTCGCCACGGCGGTCTCAGCGAAAAGCTGTTAAAGCGTTACTTCGGTCTCTACATGGTGCTTCGTCAACTCTGGAATCTGAACTACGAGGTGATGCCAGACGGAAAACAGAGTTCATCACGACGCCCTCCAAGACCGGAAGTGATTCACGTCGTGAGCCCCAAGCCATACTGCGCTCGATAGGACTGTGAACTGCACTTTGTAGACGGCTCAATATAGGACTGTATATTACAAGCCTGCGCAGTTTGCCATTATATTTTCGTTTGTTTTGGTGTTCTGTTTCCTGGCACGTTGCTTAGAGTCGAGGTGCTTTTAAAAGGGGAAGTAAAGCCACACGCGTCACCACACGAGCGCATCGCGTGGCAGAATGGTTACAGGGCTTGGCATTCGCGCGAACGTCCCAGGTTCGATTCCTGGAAGCGACGTTCCTCTTATTTACTTTAAATTTTACATTATCGTAAGTTCGAGACCCTTGTCGTCTGATTGATGTACGAATGGTCTACGTGCAGAACGTTCTGCGCCGAATGTTCCAGGCACCCACGCGGGTACAAAAGGTGCGCCGTGGCGGTGCGGGGTCAGTCTCGCTCTTGCGCTCTGTCGCACTACACCGGCGACCTTCGACGCCGGCGACGCTAATTCTTTGAATTTTTGTTTTGAGAATGAGGTCGTCCCTATTAAACGTTTAGTTTCCTACTGTGCTATCCGTCTCTCTGCCTGTCATATGTGACAATATTTTCGTTGTACATATATGTACGAGGGGCGTTCATACAGTTCGTATTATCGGCACAAGAAATTGAAAAAAAAACGGAACAAAACAGACATCAACATGAGTGCGCGTCCCTCTAGTTTCCGCACAATATAAACATCGCATGCTATAGTGGCTCGCAACGCCGCTAGGGAGTCGAAACGAAAATGGCACCGCCCGTCGGTGCCAAGCACATGCAGTGATCCGTTGTTTTCATTTGAAGGGAAGCAATGCCAAGGATATTATTCCAATCTGGGAGCGTTGTTCGGGGACAACACCCGAGTTTATGACACTTTGGTTAAATGGCACAGACGCTTCCAGTGTGGCCAAATAAGAGGAAAGCATTTCAAGGACGGCGACCAAGTGATTGCTCAAGTGGAGCGATTCCTGAACACTCAAAACGAGGAGTTCTATAACAATGGCCTCCGGCATGTGGTGAATAGCTGGAAAATCTGGGTAACTTTTGGAGGCGAACATGTAGACAAAGTCTCAACTCCTACTCGAGTTTGATTCCGGAATCTCTATTCCTTCGTGACAATATTACGAACTTTATGAACGCCCCTCGTATCTTAGTTGGTTCTTTATATTTCTTTTGTTTTGAACCGCGAAAATATTTTCTAGAGTAATTTCACGTACACGAATATGCAATTTTTTGCGCTTCTCAATTTAGAATTTGCCCGTAGATATATTTCTTTATTCTGTTGATCTAAATTTGTATTGTGCGTTTTGTTTTGTAAATCAAATTTGATATTCTCGTTGTATATGTATGAATATTTATTTGTAGCATTTTTTGTAACTTGTTGCAGGAAGAATAAAACAAAAAGGACGGGCAAGGACGGACATCATTCGACTTTCAACAACATGTTGCGTTTTTATAAGATGCTGGCGTCGAGATCGGTGGACCGTGAGGGAAAGGGGAGAAGGAAAGAAAAAGTGAAAGAAGGGAGGTAGATGAAGAAGGGAAAGAAGGAAAGAAGGGAAAGGGGGAAGGAAAGGAAAAAAGTGAAACAAGGAGGGAGATTAGTGGAGAAGGTAGGATCTGCAGGAGAGCGAGGATCTGTTAGCCTAGTACGACAAGAAGGGTGGGTCAGCATGAGAATCTCAGGAAGTTGTTAGCCCTTTAAGATTAGGAGGGGGGAGCGAAGTGGTGTAAAGGAAGAGAGGAGTCATCTTGAGACACAGAGTGGCGCCCCATCGCCGCATTGTCAGTGAGCAAGGGCCTCCGGGCCCTCGTCAAGTCCGCCAATTGGGGTCGCAGATTAGCCGCCTCCCTCTCCGAATGGACAAGCGAGAGAGACGAAACTTTTGAGAGGCCTGCTGCATGGCGTATGCTTCAATTATCTCGCGCCCGTAGCGGTCTTTACGTGAGCCCAGAATCCTCGCGTTGTGAAACTGGGGCTCACACGAAGAGCATGCGCCTCTATGGTGGAGAATGGGATGCTGGGACTCAATGCCCCCTTTTTGATTTCCCTGTCGTGCTCGCCCAGCCTTTCATTCACGCAGCGGCCCGTTTGACCGATATACTCGGCGCCGCACGACAGGGGAATTGAGTACACGCGACCCGTTGCGCAGGGAATGAAGCCTGTTTTGTGTTTCTTTGCACACCCTGCTCGTGAACGGCGCTGGGGGTCGTTCACAAGGCGGCACATGGAACCTAATCGGAACCGGCATGATAAGGCCACATCGACATCATACCGGCCGGCCGCTGCCCTCAGGCGATGTGAGGTGTTGTGGTGGTAAGGGATTACTGCGAACTGTTTTGGTCGAGGCGGTCTGGCGCGGACAATGTGAGGCTGGGAGATCAGAGATTTTAGCGATGTCGCAAGGATGTCGCAAGGAGAAAGACATAGGAAAGACTTCGCCACTCATCCCTTCTATGTCTTTCTCAACAAGTCCGCCGACCCCCTCCTGGAGCCTTCTTGGAAGCTTATCATCTCCACCGCAACCGCAGAAAAGCGAGTTAATCCCAGCCCCGCGCTGGAACCTTCTGTCAACCTCTCCGACACCACACTTTCGGCACATGCTTAGGCAGTTCTCTCAAGAGGCCCCAATTTTGCCCCCGAGTATGAGCCGGCGCGAATCGACCAGCTGGTTACTGTCCACCAGGTCGCCTCAAATATTCCTGAACCTGAACAACAGGATTTCCTCACGACGGGTTCACGAGTGGTGTGCAGATACGGGAGGGCCCCACCTTCAAAACTGGACTTTTTGGAGGTGGTTGACGAGCTTAGGCGTTAAGAGTTGAAACTCCTGGAGGCTGACAAGACGGGTGTGTTCGTTGTTATGACCGCCGGGGACTTCAACAACAGACTGGGTGCAGTTATCGACAAAAACTTTACGAAAATAAAGTCCAGACCATCGGGGTCTCTGCGCACAGAGGCAAAAACCCTCTGCAAGGCCAATGGGCTCATCTTTCTTCTCAACAAGGTGTCAAAACAATCGTATCAGTACCTGCGGGTTTTCTTCACGGCAAAAACGCACAAACAGAACACCTCTTTCAGAGGCATTCTATCCCAGAGCGGCTGCTGGCAGAGGCACCTGGCTCTCGTCCTTCAGACACGTTTGACAGCCGTCCCTCTCGATCGGCCTTTCCGGGTCGGATGTTCCCTCGAGGTTCTGCCATATATTCGGGAACTACACTCAGCTGGCCCGGACGTCGCCATGCTTTCCCTCGATGTCACCGACATGTATTACAGGCTCGACGTGGTGGTTCTGATGAATTGCATTGAACGGGCTGTGACGCAATCCGGAGTGACCAAGTTCCGAAACACAACTGGCATCACACTGGCGGTGTTCTGGCAGCTCTTCGACGTATACCTAAGATCCACCCTTGTAGAACACCAGGGAAACATCTACAGGCAGAAGTCTGGCGTTTGCATCGGGTCCTGCCTCGCCCCCGTTCTAAGCGAATTCCACATGTCAACGGTGAACCTTGCTGTGGAGAGGGAGTTCGGCGTCAAGGAGCCGGGAACCAAGGTATTCTGGTTCGTTGGCGACTACCTCGTACTCCACACCCCCGGCACCCTTTCCGCTTCCATCGAGCAGGTTTTCACAACCCACTCCCAAGGCCTCAAGTTCACCAGAGAGGGCCCTTCGGACGGGGAATTGCAGTTCCTCGATCTGCGGCTGAACACCAATCCCAATGAACTCTGCTGGGGTTTCCAGCAGCGGTCCAAGAAGCCCCTGCTCTCGTTCGGAAGCAAACATTCAAAAACTGTGAAGTCTGGGATTGTAAGATTCCTCCTTTCCTTATCCCGTGCCAAATCTTGCCCCCACTTTTCTGAAACCAGCTCAACTGTCCAAATGTGTCGCCTCCAAAAGGCGGGCTATCCACGCGACCTCTTTGCGACATCCCTAAAATCTCTGATCTTCCAGCCTCACCCCGACCGCGCCAGACCGCCTCGACCTAAGAAGTTCGAAGTAATCCTTACCACCACAACACATCACATCGCACTGAGGGCAGCGGCCCGCCGGTACGATGTCGATGTGGCCTTATCATGCCGGTTCCGATTAGGTTCCATGTGCCGCCTCAAGAACGACCCCCAGCGCCGTTCACGAGCAGGGTGTGCAAGGAAACACAAAACAGGCTTCATTCCTTGCGCAACGGGTCGCGTCTACTCAATCCCCCTGTCGTGCGGCACCGAGTATATCGGTCAAACGGGCCGCTGCGTGTATGACAGGCTGGGCGAGCACGACAGGGAAATCAAGAAAGGGGATATTCAGCCCCAGCATCCCATTCTCCGCTATAGAGGCGCATGCTCTTCGTGTGAGCCCCAGTTTCACAACGCGCGGATTCTGGGTTCCCATAGAGACCGCTACGGGCGCGAGATAATTGAAGCATACGCCACGCAGCAGGCATCTCAAAACATTTCGTCTCCTCGCTTCTCCTTTCGGAGAGGGAGGCAGCTTATCTGCGACCCCAATTGGCGGCCTTGACGCGGACCAGGAGGCCCTTGCTTACTGACAATGCGGCGATGCGGCGCCGCTCTGTGTCTCAAGATGACTCCCCTCTTCCCTTACACCACTTCCCTCCCCCTTCCTAATCTTACAGGGCTAACAACTTCCTGAGTTTCTCATGCCGACCCCCCCTTCTTGTCGTACTAGGCTAACAGCGCTTATGGGCCTGAATGTCCAACGAGACTGAATGTCCAACGAGTCTGAATGTCCAATCGGTCACGTGACAGCCGAGACGGAATGTACAACGAGACGAAAGATCCAATCGAGACGGAATGTCCATTGAGCCTGAATGTCCAACTTGACGAAATGTCCAATCGAGACGGAATGTCCAACGTGCCTGAATGTCCAACGCGACGAAAGATCCAACCGAGACGGAATGTCCAACGAGCCTGAATGTCCAACGAGTCTGAATATCCAACGGATATGAAATGAACCTAGCAGAGAATTTAAGATATATTTCTTTTCGAGTAGTAGGATTACTGATAGTTACGGCGGTGAAAAATGCGTTCGATGGAATGCGGAACTGGACGTTTCGGTGCGGAGATATCGGTACCCGGTCTTTTCGGTACTTGGTCGTTTCGGTACCGTGGCTTTTCGATGCACGGCTATTTTCGTGTGCCGCTGAGCTTGTCCCGCTGACATTGCCTCTGTGAAGTCCTCCAAATAAAATTAAAATTATGCTCGTGTATTTTGTAGACTTCATAAAACAAAACAAAAAAACAATCCATTTATTGTTCGTTTTATATATATAAATTTAAAGATAATTTTTATAATTAAAAGAATGACGTGGAAGAGATCACACATGCTACAAGACCGAAGACCGAACTCGTTGACCACTGACAATCGGTCACGCGTTTACTTTTTAGAAGGTCATGACTCTGGCGCGGAAACAAATGTGGGTTCCACGAGAATTCTTAGAATCATTAATCGTGCTTATCTCCAGCCACAGTCTTCTTTACGTATTGTACGAGTTGCTGTATTTTCCTTATTGGTGTCCCTAGTCGCGCAAAGGTGATGTCCCCCGCGTGGGAGAAAAACGCCTCATTAAATTGTTAGTATTATTGTCAGGTCAAGTCGGTGTAGTATGTGTAATTACACTAAATTGTAGTTTTTTTTTCTTTTTTTACAAAACGAACGTGGAATTTTTAGACATTTCTGATTGGACTTCTCGGTCCCTAGAAACAAAAATTCGATCCTCATATCAAAATCAGTGATAAAATACAACGTTCCTTTCATTAAGCCTCTGTGCAGGTGATGTCCTTAAGTGGTGAGCTTTTGTCCGGTGATTGTCCGGAGGATTCGGCACATTGACGCTTATCGCGACGATTAGTTTCGCATGCTTCGGCCACCAATGCCATTGCTGTCACATTAAACCATGTGTTAAGAAACAAGTAGGTATTCTTAATAATTAATACAATACTTTTTTAGGATTGGCTTCCGTCGTTTCCGCTCTGCCTTTTCTGGTCACGTGGCATGCAGCAGTCGCACCGATACGCGCCCAGGTAGCATATCGAGGCTGCGGTCGGATTTCAACTGGTTGTAACTCTGTCAGAGAGCTGCTGCGACAGTGCGACCGCGATTTATTCATATGCGCACATTTCAAGTGCACATATAACCATAGGATCAGGAGGTCAGCCCCTCGCTCGGTCATCCCAAATCCCATTATGCTAGAGTCGCGAGTGAACATATTCACGTAGAACCCGACTTTTTAATTTTGAACGACCCGGGTGCGATTCACTATCGGACCCTTGTGAATTCTGAGAGCAGCATTTTTTATCCTCTTTGTCTCATTGTTGACCCCCACTGTCCCCGGCCATCTACACACCTTACCCTAATCAACTCTTTTCGACAGTTCGACAAACGGGCGCCTTCGCCCCATTTTCCATTCTGCGAATTGGCCTAGGGCGAATTGCCCTATTCGACGAATTGTCCTTCTTCCAGTTGTCCAGAAACCAATGGAATTTCGACGAATTGGCCGGATTCGCGGTGCAATACGCTTGCCCCACATGAATAGAAAGCCACGTGGAACGATCTATTATTATATTCACACAGTATCAAGGCTATTTGTACATCCGGGTGTGAACCTCCTGCTGCACGTCGAGGTAGATGCGTTCGCGTCCTTTATCAGCAGTTAAGCTCCCACGTACTAAGATGTCATCAACTATCTCGACAGGATCGCGAGTTTTGGAGTGCTTCCAGGAGCCAGTTAAACTAGACGGGCTTCTGAAAACCACTATGCATGTCACACGCAAAAACGATTGCGTACTGCGTGATTCCAGTATTATCGCTCTATTCTGTGACATACAAACCTACTTACTGGCAGGGAATGCATGCGTATGTAAACTACTGACAACTGCAGTGCACAGTGAGTAGTTGTCTGTTCCAAAGATAAACGAACAAAAATTTTAAAATTGTCCAATTCACACAACTGTTCTGCATTTGCTCATAAATTGTCGGGTCACACCCCAACCTCCCTCGTGCATTTATAGGCGCGTTAGATGTAGATTTGTTTTAAGATATCTATAATATTATTTTTTATTAGCGGGAAATTACGCTTGCCCAAACAGCTGATCCCTCGCACCAACAGCTCCCAAAGCTCCTTTCAAAAATTTAAATACTCACTCTGCGCATAGTCAGTGGCGCTGGCGGGCGGTCATGTGCTTACAATGCGGGTCTCCGTACGCAGCTCATCTCTAGATCGATACGGGCAGGGATGAGGACTGAACTTGAAATTCCTGGGATCTGAAGCGCGGCTTTCATAGACGTCCCCCAATTGCGCTGCTCTCGAACACCCGGACACTGCATCACTATTACATATTTCAAATTGTCTGACTTATGTCATCGAAGCATTCGAAACATTTCAACTGTCATTATCAAAGAACCGTTTTCCGTCGTGCAGCAATACCTTTACCCGATGGGTATATGGCTGCGCATTTGCACTCAGCGAACAAACCATCATGCCTTCCTTTAGATGAAATTAGAATATTTGTGTCTGCTCTATGTTTCTCTGTCGGCCCGTCAACGTCAGCTTTAGTGGCACATCTTAATATGACGAAAATACGGCAATGCCTGCAGGAACGCGGATATAAATACGCACGCAAGTCTGTAGAATTAACGAGACAAATTATTCTAGCACGTGACGGGCGAGACGGAACGTCCAACGAGACGAAAGATCGAATCGAGACGGAATGTACAACGAGCCTGAATGTCCATCGAGACGAAAGATCCAACCGAGACGGAATGTCCAACGAGCCTGAATGTCCAACGAGACGGAAGGTCCAAGCGAGACGGAATGTCCAACGTGCCTGAATGACCAACGTGCCTGAATATCCATTATTGGATATTTCGTCTCGTTGGACATTCAGTCTCGTTGGACATTTCGTCTCGTAATCAGCTAACAAATCCTCGCTCTCCTGCAGATCCGAACTTGTCCCCTCCTCTCCCCCCTTGTTTGACTAGATCCCTTTCCTGCCCCCTTTCCTCCTTTCCACCTTTTCCTTCCCGCCTCTCCCTCCCTTCTTTCACTTTTCCTTTTCTTCCCCCTTTCCCTCATGGTCCACCGATCTCGACGCCAACGTCTAATAAAAACGCTACATGTTGTTGAAAGTCGAAAGATGTTCGTCCTTGTCCGTCTTTTTTGTTTTATTTTTCTTTAGCAAGTTATCAAAACCAACACGCTCACGTTCAACTATATTTTTTGTATCGCACAAAAGTATGGTGGAGTAATTTATTGTCCACAAGCATGCCAATGTTATAATTTCCCGTATAAAATTTAAAAAAAATACCTTACTAGAAGTTCTTGGTTGTGTGTAGTTAGTCTCTTATGTAATTCACTGTACGCCAAGAGGAGGATATGGGCTTGTTAGGCTTTACGCCTTTTGCTTAAAAGAGATCATCAAACGATTTTAAAATCGAATTTCATCCGCCGCACGTCGTAGATGTTTTGAAAATAAACCAAAACAGAAAAAAAGATACCCCAAAAATTATTTTACCAAACCTTTTAAACCCAAAACGGACTTTCTTAAATATTCTTTTGTTCGAAAACTGTTCGCCCTATCACTGCGATGCATCCGGGGTGCCAAAGAAAGTTACGCAAACCAATTTCGCCTATTGGAAAATAACCCATCTCATCAGCACCGCGGTTACAAACAATAAATAGACGGCGAATGTTTTTTAAAAGCATTTTTTGTTTTTTTGTTTTTTGTTAACTGATTCACAGTTTGTCGCGTATTTAGCAATTTGACGATCATTGCCCAATATTATAATGTTCTGAGCTATGCGCCATCAATTGTGTGGGAAACGAAGCAAGCGGAATAACGGACTTCGCCTGAGCCGGTCACGGTTCCTGGCTTCCGGCTATATGCTGAAAAACATGGCGTCGGTGCTGATCGTTGACGTGGTCGGCGTGGTGGGAGCTCGTGTGTCCGCGTAGAGCGCTGTCATTGACTGAATTCTGGTCGTGTGTCGCGATGATGACCCAGCACGCCCTAGAAAGGAAGATCCGCGTAGTCGTGACGGGATGTTGTAGCGCCGCCCTCAATCCGGCAGAAACGCTCGTGCCGCCGTGTTTGTTTACTTCGACCACAATGGTTCGTTCTTAGCATTTGCGTCCTCGAACATCGCCCCGATATCTTACCTTGCTCGTTCCACGCGTATGCTCAAGTTCGAGGTATTACTGGTGCGTACTATATTTAAACTCGCAAAAGAATGATGCGAAATGTGACGCGTCTTTAATACCCGAGCCAAGTTATTAGTGTTAGCATTCCTGAACTATCGCAAAGACTATGTTGTAAAGAAATCAATTCCTACGTCACTATAGAGGTGCTACGATTACTTCGTTTCTTGCAATCATAAAGAGACGTGTGCCGAAATGTGTTCTATAGGAAAAGTCGTGATCGTCCAAGACGTCGTACAGCATTTTTTTTTTGTTTTTTTCCTTCCATTCTTTCCTGCAAGCCTATCCTGACAAAAGAACATCTCATAAACATTGATATCATAGGAAACTGTGTCCATTTTCTTCTACGCCAGTGAGTGGCAGCGCGGCCCCTTCTTTTTGGCGGCACTGCGGAAATGCCTGACGGCGGCGGAGATGCGGCCGCCGTGGTGACGTCCTGCAGCGCTCGTGCGAGCGGATGCAGGATCGTGTCCACGGGGCTCAGAGTGGTTGTTCCGGTTTCTGCGATCACAACGGAGGCAGTCGTGTCTAACGGGTTCGTTTCAAGTGCGCGAATTACTGTTTGTGGAATCCGGAGCTTAAAATAAACGGCTAATGTTTGTGGAGACTCAAGAACTGACAACCATTTCGCTGGTGTCCACACCCGTTCTAACCCGCGCTCGTCCTGAGCGCGAGGTAGCTTCACCAACACCACCTCGATCTTAAAGGGATACTACAACGAAATTTCGGCGCTCATTTTTTTGTCTATATGTGTTCAAAAGAGCAGTATCACATTGAACATACCAATATCTTCTTAAAAAGTCTCGAAAAGGAATTTTAAAACGAATTAAACAATTAGCAAAGAGCACCTGGTGGATGTCGCTAACGCCTCGTTTGTAATGCTCGTCTGGGAACCTTGACAGCTAGTGACGGAGGTCGTCTCGCCTCCGGCCACGACGAGAGAAGGGGGAAGAAGGAACTCCCTTTTTCCCGAGAATCACTTTTGTGTGTCGCAGAAGTTGCTATTGTCACCCTACAAGATTAAAGAAGATTAACCCGTCACTCAAAATTCGTACAAAAGCAGCCGCTTCGGTGGCTGGAACGACTAGGCCATCCTCTCGACGTCAGCCTCGCCGTAGCTTTGCTCGTCTTGAGACGACCTACGTCACGATTGCGTTGCATGTCACGTGCTCTAAGCTGGGCCTTCTCCGAGCGCTTGCCAGAGTGGGCCGTTTATAACGAAAAATACAGCCACCAGGATCAAAATACACACGTGTGATGGTCATTTACGGATATTGTGGATCATATTCAGCCTATTATTGAACACGACGGGAATATTTCAAATTTCGTTGAAGTATCCCTTTAAAGCTGTAGCGCTTCCTTTTCTACCTTCAAGGAGCTTCCGCATGAGTAGACTAAACTGGTAGTGCGCTTCTTCGCAGGGCTCCCTCCCTTGACAGTTGGCTTCTTTGCAATGCACGTTCTCTTTTACTTTCCCTCTACCTCGACGCTTGATGCGGCGCATACAAGAAACAAAAGGTAAAAAAAAAACACGGCGTTGAGTTTTTTTATTTTTTTCCCCTCCTTAACGGTCGTGTGCCGCGTTCCTTTCTTCGACTGTTTTAGCTACTCCTTCATGTTGGGTCACGTGACAATGAGGCTGGAGGAATCAACGAGAACAACTCAAGACACGAGTAGGTTTTTGGATGCCGAGGGTCGGAAGTTCAACTCTCGAGTGAGTTCGAGCACATTTTGGAATACAACACAACCGTCGCACCGTGGCCTCGTGTGAACGTTGCTTTTCGATCGTCGGTGCTGTCATCCTTTACGGATGTTGTATATCCGCGCTTTGGCGGAAAACTGGATGTGAAAGTGTTCACATTTGAGTTGCTGCAAGGATGACTACGAAAGCGTGGACTATACAGCAAATCGACGGGAACACATCGCTCCTTGACCGCATGGCAGGGTGAGAACTTTTAAATTTTTGATGATGGTGAGTTCGTTTCTTGTTTTTACTTTTCGCTGAATGCATACCTAGGACTGATTTCGTTCAGGCCTGGAAGCAACATATTCAAATGCTGGCGCTGCTCGTTGGTGCAGAACTAAATAAAAATGATTTGATATATGATTTCAGGTTCGAATAATTTTCGCAAGGTATGCAAGTGATAGATTATCGCGGTTGCAACCAGCACATCAATGTAAATATAAAAAAAACATCCTGTCGTTTCTCGTATCCTCATCAAATCGCAGAAATGATCCGCTACAACTAATTAGTAAAACCTATATTTGCGCTGGTCTTTGAGCGGTTGTGCGTAGTGCACGCAAGCCGGATTATGGTTCATTGACCAGTTTACTTGTCCTTACACCAGAGCCATATACTAAAAATTAAGCTGAAGTCCCTTCAGGCTAACCAAGGAATCCCTCCAAACACCGGGTAGCTCTATGGAGCATAATATTATAATTAATATTGTTATTTTCTGTACCTCGTTTTATGTGCTCGTACAATATGCATTATTTTTATTATTATTATTATAACGAATTCGCCACATCAAATTCAAATTTTTTTTTATGTACTTGATCCAAAATACCAGAGCTAAACAATGCCAGTGTTTTCTCTCAAATACAGAACCACTTCAGCTGCACTTTAAAGAAGAACATTTTTTTTCTCTATTGTTACAATCATTTTTGATCACATTATCTTTTTTTAGAACAATATCATTTTCTCGTTTTTCGTTTTATTTCCTGCAGAAGCGGTCAAATACACATCCCGGATTCTGCTTTGATGAACTTTGGCTACTGCACGGCCTCCATGCGTCAAGCTAAAACTGACAGCTTAGAAGATCGTTCGGGATGTATAGGCAACTGGCTTGCTTCTAATATCGCGTGCCTTGTAGGCACATTTACGAATGTGAATAAATACTGCTGAGGATCAGCACGCTGTCAACGATGACTACAACTAGCAAGGATGGGAACTAGGAAGATCTTCCCAAGCGAGCGAGCGGATACTTGACGCCCTATCTGCAACGTGGTATACCTGCAGTGTGGCCCTCGGCAGTAAAAATTAAGACAGCCTCCCGGCCCTGGGCTATGTGGCCAGCCGTGCAGACTACCCCACCTTAAAAAATCTAAGTGCCGAAAACTGCAAGGCCGCATCGACAGCACGAAACAAGCCGGCTACAGTTTGGTTGTACAGGAAGACAGGGCTCTCGCAATGAAACTCGCTATAGAAGGGCTTGTTTTTCCTGGCGTAAATGCTGTAGAGCACAACTATGCTGTTAACCAATTGGAGATGCCCAGCCAGTGCCGACTTGTTACATATCTCATAATAGAACAACTCGCCTAAAAGAAGGGTTCCGACTTCGACGCCTGTGAAAATTAACTTAAGGGTGAACTCATTTTGAAACACGTGTTGTCACAAGCATTTTCTTGTGAAATTTTTGCAGGAAGATGAATGTTCGCATTAGTGTCACGAATGCCAAACAATAGAAACGCAAGGCTGAAACTCAGCAATCAAAGAAACTCCATGCCAACCGTCACGGATGTCAATAAGCGAACTCAGACCAACGAGAAGAATGTCTGACGCCATTTATGATAAACCCATTGCGAGTTCGAGCTGAAGCATGTTCGAGCTGAAGCACACCTGCTGACCGCCAGGAGGCACCGCAAAGCTCCACGAGAGGTGCCGCTAAGGATAACCAGGCGGGCGGGAAGATGGGCGCCATGTTTACTCAGCTGCAGCTGAAGGCCAGTGGCGGGAAGATGGCAGCCATGTTGAATCGGCCGTCACTTCAATATAGAAACGTGGACCGCGGAGCTTGAAAAGCTACACGAACGTTCGAAAAACGTAACGCATGCTTTTCTTAAACAGTCAGGAAGCCCTCCAGGAACTTTATGGCGAGGATCCAGACATTTTCCGGCTAAAAACGTAGAAACTCAAGGCGTCGATGTTAAAGACCAGACACACGCTGGCCTCCTACTAGTGTTGCCAACCGTCAAAAAAGTGTGGAAATTTTCTTCGAAATTTGGCAATTGAGAGTAAAATGTGGACATAAAAAAAGCTTCTTGCTCAAAATTTGCCCGGCTTTTTCAAGTCAGATTTTTTCGAAGCCTACCTCCTGCATCAACATTTAATGTTTACTTAGATTATGGCTATGCATTTATGTATTATTGTTGGTGTCGGAAGCGCTTATAGCATTCCACGTATTTATGTATATAAGTGTTTTGGACTGTGCCTAATTCATATTTACCAGAATGTATTTTAGTAAGTGTATTTACAATATATCTTGATACAAAGCAAAGCTACTCAATAATAACATAACATCTTTGAAATGCATTTGGAAAGTACTAACATTGTATGAAATCATTTAAGTGTATTGGATGCTAACTCAAAGTACTTCTCTAAAAACACGCACTTTTGCGTATTTATATATTTAAATTTTAATACTAAATAAAAATAAAGTGTATATTTAGTGTACTTGTTATGCATCTAGGAACGCGAAAATGTTTAAATGCACTTGAAGTACATTTTAACATATTTCAAACGTGTCAGTTTTCACTAAGGGGATGTTGGTTCCACGATAGTTTTTCAGAGATGTAAATGCTCAAGTATATGTAGAGTGAAACACATTCAAGTTGCTGCCTGCGTAATGAACATTGGGTGTAGCATTTGTTCGAATTCTTAGTAACGCTCATTTGTTCACATTTGTCGGGGTCAACGGTCATCTGCCATTCTGAGCACAAGGAAGATATAGCGTCAAGGACATTTCGCGGGATGTAAGTGTCTCTCGGGCCTAAGTTTTTCCTGTAAATAGCGCAATCATCTGCCAATAGGTGGATAGCTGAGGTAATCTAGGAGGAAATATCGTTAATAAAAATGAGAAAAAAGGAGGTCGAGAAGCCTTCATTGGAGGACGCCTGAAGACTCTTGGACTGAATTAGATGAAGAACCATTCGCCGAGATTGACTGTTGTCTACCTGTTAGAAACAAGCTATCCATATTATTACTACAAGGTTAATCTGGAGCACAAAAAATTTTAGGAGTAGTCGATGGTGAGGGACGGTATCGAATGCCTTCGGAAACTCTATAAATTTTGCGTCAGTTTGAAGTGAGGAATGACTATTAAAATGAAGATCACGTGACAAACTCAAACAGTTTACTATCCAAGTTGCGCTTCTAAGACCGGGATGGTTGGCGTAAGAAGGTTGCGTTGGTCGAGGTATTAAATATTATATTAATAAATAGCGTATTCCATGAGCTTACACGGTACACTTGTGAGCGAGATACGTCCATAGGGTGATGTATTTGATATGCTGCTTGACTTCAAAATGGGTCGAACTCGGGCCAATAGCCAGTCAGCTTGAACATCAACAGGATTTAGATTGTTGAAAAATTGAGTTGGGTATGTTTCATGGTGTCCCCTGTGTCAGTTTTAGTAGTTTGGCTGAGATACCATAGTTTCCAAAGGCGCTCTTAGAATACAGTTTTTGAATTGCCTTGTGGATTCCTTTCGAGATGATTGAGATTGGAGGCATGCATATTTCCTGATCAGATAAAGATTAAGATAACGGTGGAAATATTTCACATGTAGAGACGCTGTGAAATTACTAGTTGAAGGAATTGGCGGTCTGGTCATCTTAAGTGCTTCTTGTTCAGAAGTAAATAACTTTGTAGTTTATTTTGGGTTTATTATTTTTGAAGACTTCTTGTGTTACGCGGAAAGAATGTCAAGTAGTGTGAGAAAAAATATTGTTAATTTTGATTTGTTTATTTTGGATTTACCCAATTTTGATTTCAACCGATATGATGAACAGGCAGCGAAGACGTCCATTCTTTTTGCGTTTATGAATAGTGTTTAATTTTTTAAACATCGTTTTAGACTTTTGGTAAACCAAGGAGATGCAAAGTCCGATGGAACAGCAGTTCTGGGCACAAAAATGTGGAATTATTCTGTAAACGTGTTTTTTAATAAGAACCATTTTTCACCTGCAGTTTTCTCGTAGGAAGATAACAAGTAATATATTTTGAAGCTTAGTATTGCTTCTGTCATCCCATCAATCTTAACACGCGAAAACACGAATATTGGTTAGGAATATTTGTTTCGCGCTTAACTTTTTGTGATGTTAGAATATAGATCAGAGCGTGGTCACTTATACTTTCCACAGTACTGATAGACATTACTCATTATGGATTACTTTTAAGAAATAAATGTAGTATAGCGTCATTACGGGTTGCTGTGGCTATTATTTGGTGAAGCCCAAACACTGAATATTGATAGGAACTCCGTACACCGACGAGAATTAGGATAGTTGAGAAAGGGCAGTAATGTTGACCAGTTTATTTCAGGGTAGTTAAATCACCAGCAAAGAAACAGTGAATATTGTTAAAATTTTGTGTTACAGGCTTCATGATTTACAAAAAATAGAAGTTAGAGAAAGAAAGAGAAAGCCTAAGTGGGATTAGGAAACATTATATCCAATATTTGTGGGAATAGTGTTTTGATTTCTTTCTTCCTCGTTTTTCTTTTCTTTCGTAGCTTTTTTTGTGGAGCACTTTCGCAAAAAACACCCTCTTTGTTCGTGCACAAATAATACAATTTCTAAGACTTTAAATTCCGCAAATTTGAAGGTTTAAGCACCTGATGCGACAAACAAAGTGCCCGTGTCAAGATTAAGCAATTTTTTTTTTTTTGTGGAAGTGGCGTGGGTGTTTTCTTCGCGTTTTACGATAATTAGAATCGTCTTGGCAACTATAATACGTCCATGTTAGAGACTTTTGTTTTGTACATCCCTTCTTGTCCCAGTCTCTAAGTTTTAGTTTATAATTGGTGTGAAAATCACGTGGTGTGAATAACCCCGCTAAATTTAGTGAGGAAACTTTGTTGGTGTTTAGCAAACGTAACATCAGAAGCCGATGATCCCAGATATGCTTTCTTTTGTCGACATGACTGTGCATTTCACCTCCAGCTTTAAAGAAGAAATGAAAAATAACGTCAGAGCATCACTTGATACCATGACTTGAGACCGTTATATCAATTAGTGCGCCATGTCACGTGATCTCACACCACTGGAAACCACAATCTGAAACCCTGACGTCCATTTTTTTCACGTCTCTTGATTTCGCGTGACGTCCGATTACGGAAAAACAACCTGAAAATCTGACGTGACATTTTTGTAACATAACTGGACGCGACATGACGTCAAGCTGGACAGATCGTGACCTAACACCACATGACATCACAACTTGACACTATGCATGATCCAGTTGTGACCGCTCAATGAAGCGATACATAATGCGATATGACAGGCCATCACGCGACGCCCTTTCTCGTGCAACCGTTGCGTCACGTCACGTAACTACGTTATATAACATCACACCACGTGACGTTAATTTTCTGGCTGAATGCTCCATTCAACTAAGAACGAGGTATTTTTAGTCCCACCCTCCCTCACTCCGAAAATAATTTCATGGGTATTCTGAACAAGAGATTATGCAATTGCTCCAGAACTTTATAACTCCGTAGATTAGTGGACTTTGGAGATGATTGCTTGAAACGTTTTATTGATAATTTATTTATTTTACGTTTCAACGAGGAGTATTTCGCGAAACCACTTGATCTTGTTGAACCGCAGAACTCAGGCACGAGAAAGTGTTGCACTCAATATATTATAAATGTTTTCATTTCAGTAGTTAGCTGACTGGTCGACTGGGGGCGCTGACACATGCGGCGCCATAGGTGAGTTCAATTTCTTTGGTCTTGGTTTTAGCGGGATTGTGGTTGTCTTGGTTTTGTAAATCGATTTCCATTAGTTTTGAGATACAAATGTAAACTTGTGGTATAGAAAAAAATGATACAGTGGTAATGGGTCACCTTGGAGAACTACGACATCGCTACGAGTCTAAATTGTGGACCTCTAAGAAAAACCTTCATATGATCATGCTCCTCCTTCTGCCAGGTTCGGCGGCGAACCGCCTTTAATTATTCCGTGAGAGGTTTAGCAGATGTCTATGGGAGTACTGGTCGTACCCACTGATACTAGTGTCCGGGAAAATAAACTTATAAAGATACTAATGCACGGAGGCAGAGAAAAACCAGGTCGAGGGCCCAAATAACAATAAGCTGAATAGCACAAAACAGATGAACTTGCAAGTTTGGTGCTCACTGTTCGGTGTTCGAGGACACAGGCGTTTTATGAAAATTACCGACGGGGAAACATTACTGTAATAGTGGAGGGAATTAAAAAAAGAAGCGATATTCTGTCAATCGGTTTCTTTAAATAAATGCCGTACTCGAGATATGCCTTGATGATCCATCCTCGAGTAGATTTTGTTTTTCAATTATCACCCATACCTAAATATTCATTAACGGTATTTCAAGATGTCGAGCTTAGTAAACTATTTTTGATACAGTCATTTTCTTACAACGTATTGAGAATATAAGATAACGGGCGAACTTGTCAATTAAGATGTGAAGTCTGAATTTCGTTTATTTGCGGAATAAAATTCATTTGCGCACGAGATTTAACCTTTAAATACTTTGGCTCAAGGCAAATGCCAGGCACTACTTCATTATTTGTGTAGACAGATTTTTATTTGTTTTAACAGATACAATTTTTACTTTCAGCGGCGTCGTGAGTAAACCCTGCAATGACAACGCTGCGCTTGAGTGATTTTCCACGTAGACAGCTTCTGTAACGGTGTTATATATTGCTTGCCTTGGGCGCTTTTGTCATGTACTCACTATCTACATTGACATGTTTTTTCTTCCAGGGAGCCCCACCCTTTCTGTGTAAATACAAATAGTTGAATTGGGCGTATTACGAAAATCGAGTGACTCCAGACATATCAACTAGCAGAGTGTATAGTTTTTTGTTTCTTTTTACTTTCATAGGTTAACAGATAAAGAGGATTTTCATATGGCAAAAATGATTCCCGCATACATCAAAAGGAAATTGTTTTGAATTCGTTATGAAGGCGAAGCACGATTCTTTTAAGAAGCAAACATGCTCACTACTTGCGTTGACTATATTGGCCTCCTTCTTTGAGATCATAAATGCCTGGTCATATATAAATATATCTTGCGCTTCATATTGCGCCAAAATCACTTAGGCCTATTTGCGCCGTCATACTGCTTGCCATGTCAAACGTCGTGTGTCTTAGATTCCTCAACATACTCAGAGTGAGTCAGCGCTAGACCTGATTTCTTTCCTCACGCTTATCCAGTGGTCCGAGGGCGAAGATTGTCAAAACGTGCTATAAAACCAAGTGCATACGTTGTGCACATAGTTATGGCATGCAGTAAGGCAGTAAGCACAAGTTTCAGACACCACTTCTCAAAGAAAGGCAAAACATCCTGGTAAAAGAGGACGGAAGACACGAATACAACGCCTTCGCCAAGGCGTGAAGGGGAGAGTTGGTTACCTAATGGCGGCGCGTCCCGTGATTTCAAGATGCCAGCACCCATACGACCAAGGGTGAAAATATCTATAGAGTTATTTCACGTAAGATCGACCAAGGGGTGGCTTGTCGACATTTTACAACTACTGATGCTTTTGTATGCCATTGTCTAAAGTCTGGTATAAACAAATCCACACTTAATTGCTACGAGAAGAAAAATTGTGGGGAGGAAAGTCGTAAGGCATGAAGAGGTGGATACTTGCAAAAACTATACATACACAAAAAAGTACATGATGATGATTAACATTTTTCATAAGAGGTATGCCTCCAAATTTTGCGATTTGTCCTTAGAGCAGACATGCTGGGCAATTTGTAAAAAAAAGACAATATAATTTAAATAAATATTATTTCTTTATATCCAAAGCAAGCTCTACCCGCAAATGTTTTTGTAAAAATTATTGAAATTTTTCTAAATTCCTCGTATGTAGAGATGGCCGAAGGAACTTAGCCGAAAAGCTCGGGGGATTAGCGGCGCGGTCACCCGAAGTGTCCTTCGGAGGCGCCCGATGCCTCACGTTTTCCCCTTTGGCGGCAAGCGGCGGCCAGCTCCCGAAAGTGGAAGCAGATTTCCTTGCGTGGGAAATAAACACAGTTTTCGTTCCCAGGGCGGGAGCGGGTGGTTGCCCTTGCCGCCGGGGTAATTGGGGAAGCGACTTTGTCAGGGCCATGTCGGCGACTCCGGGGAGAGAGAGAGGTCCGGCCTCCCTTCGAGATGTCGGCGTGCCTTTTTGGAAAGGTTGAGTTTGAACGAGCCCGTGCGCGGAGCAAGACGTTATTCTCCCGCGGTCCCGAGGGCTCCCGCGTACTCTGTCTTGCGAGACAGAGACCTTGCCGTGCGCGGCAAGGGCTTGGCGCCGAGGCGCTATCGTTGGCGTTGGGTTGCCGCGAGCGGCATCAGCAGCGTGACGTATCTTGTTTCTGTGTTGTAAAAAGTTGTTCGTAATCTGTAAATATATATTTATTTACTGAACCACCGAGTCGTGAGCGTCACTGAAGCCACCGAGAAGAAGCCACCCTCCAGCCAGCGCAGCACTCCACGATCGACAAGAAACATTACTGGCGCAGTCGACAGGGATCGTGGACGTCGTCGGCCACTTCGACAACGTCGTGTGCCAGCGAGACGACGAGGCCAGTGCGGGCGCGGAGTGTGGCGGTGTCCATCGGCAGGAGCCCAGGACCAGTCGAGACGAGCAGCAGCCTGGCACAGCGAGGCACGGCTACGAGTACGCCTGTGGCCGACAGCGGCGAAAGCCAAGAAGCGGACGTCGCGTGGGGCGATCGGCGCCGGTGACCTGCGGGTTCGGCGTCATCGACAACTGCCGTGGGCCTGGGGCCTTCGACGGCGACGACAGAGTTCAAGCAAGCGAACGTCGCCGGCTGCAATCGACGCCAGTGACCTGCGGGTTTGGCGACACCCGAGTCCAGCAGCGGCGGCAGCCGGGTCTCACGGAACGGACTCTGCGTGCGGTGATCGACGCCGGGGACTCGCGAGTTCGGCGGCGTCAACGACTTTCGTGGGCTCTACAGCACCGCCAGGTACGTGGTCGCTTTCCCTTTCGTCGCCGGCTGACACCCGCGCGCTTAGCTGCATGGCGAAGTGTAACTTGCGCGGGAGGGGGAGCCCTAGTGGACGGAGGCGACATGGGGTCGGATGGGAAAGCGGTTCCGTTGAGCGTTCAGTTAACCCTCGCGAGGGAAAAAACGAAGGAGCTAGAGCGGCAGGTTCGACTCGCAGAACTCCGGGCGGAGGAGCGGAGAGCAAGAGCTCGGCTTCTAGCGGAGCGCCGTGAAGAGACGCAGCTTCGGGCAGCGGAAGACACGGCGCCCGAGGCTCGCTTTGTGAGAGAGACAGAACCTGAACGCGCGAGGCGACCCGGAGGCGGCCGTGGGGTCCGAGGTCGGTCATGCCGTACAGAAAGAGCGAGGCAGGCGTAGGGTCCGAGGCCGGTCGGCCGTACAGAAAAGAGACTGCCGTGGAATCGCAACGCCGATTGCGCTCTCCAGAAACCGGTGACTGTCGAAGAGTTCGAGGCCGATCGTGCCGTACTGGAACTGGAGACGGCCGTGGGGTCGAGGCAGACCGCGCTGTTCAGGAACTGGACACTGCCGTGGGGCCTGAGGCCGATCGTGCCGTGCGGGGACCGGAGACTACCTTGGGGTCCGGGGCCGATCGTGTCGTTCAGGAACCGGAGACTCCTGTGGAGTCCAACGCCGATCGCGCTATCCAGAAACCGGACACTGCCAGAGGGTTCTGGGTCCGATCGTGCCGTACTGGGACCACAGACTACCGTGGGGTCCGAGGCTGATCCTGCCGTAGAGAAAGAAGAGACTGCCGTGGGGTCGGACGCCGATCGCGTTCTTCAGGAACCGGACACTGTCGTAGTATTCGAAGCCGATCGTGCCGTGCTGGGACCGGAGACTGCCAGGGGGTTCAAGGCCGATCGGGCCGCTCGCGAACGAGGGTCTTCCTGCGTCCGGGCGGCTGGAAGGGAGGAGCTCCCGGAGGACCAGGGGTCGGGTCCAGCGCTGGGGAGACTTGTAGAGGCCGAGGTCGCGAAGGGGGCTGCTGCAGGTGTTCCGATTGGACTTCGGTGTCCCCACGACGGGCCTTGTGTCGAGAGTGTGACACAGTGGGTGCCACCAAGTGGGCGGCGCCGGGAGGTACCGGTGCAAGAGCACGAATCGCCGTGGGGCGACATTCTCGGAGCGGGGACGGCGATGGCGCGCCATGGGCGCAGAGTTGGTCCCTCCTCTGACCGAACTGACTGCGTAGCGAGTGCCGAACGCGGTTTCGTGGGGAGACCGAGCCGAGCACGCCTTCGTGGGCCTAATGAAGCTCGGCCGAGCGACACTGTCCTCGTGACACTCGACACTGGTGCCCGAGTAGGGAGGGATTGTATGAGGGCAAGGTAGCGCTTTGTCGCGCTCATACGCGTGGTGTCAGCGGGTGTGCATGTGGGGAGGCGATCACTGCCGCGGTCATTTTGTGCATTCGCACGTTCCAGCGTTTTCAGTGTTCACCAAACGTTTTCGGTTTTTCTTGACTGTTGGTTTGCCGCGACTTGTCGTGCTTTTTGTTGTCTTTTGTTTGCGGAAGCTTTTGCGGCACCAGCGGATGTTGCGGTTGCGAGCGATCCAGGTCCTCGAGAGGCCTGCTGAAAAACGTTGTGATTGACCAGGGTTGTTGCCTTCACAAGTAGAGAAGTGTTGTCTTTCCTCGTTTTTATTTAGCAATTCGGTGCTAAGAGGTGCCTGGCTTGGTTATTTCTAGCCATGTGTTTTGTTGTTTATATGTTTTCGCTTCGAGTTTAAGCGGGTTGTTTTCGTGTTCTTGTTGGGGTTTCGGCCATCCTGTTTTTGTAACTGCTGGCTAGTCCAGAAGTCTTAGCGCAGTTTTCGGGGGGACGTGTAGGGATGGCCGAAGGAGCTTAGCCGAAAGAGCTCGGGGAATTAGCGGCGCGGTCACCCGAAGTGTCCTTCGGAGGCGCCCGATGCCTCGCGTTTTCCCTTTGGCGGCAAGCGGCGGCCAGCTCCCGAAAGTGGAAGCAGATTTCCTTGCGTGGGAAATAAACACAGTTTTCGTTCCCAGTGCGGGAGCGGGTGGTTGCCCTTGCCGCCGGGGTAATTGGGGAAGTGACTTTGTCAAGGCCATGTTGGCGACTCCGGAGAGAGAGGGAGGTCCGGCCTCCCTTCGGAATGTCGGCGCGCCTTTTTGGAAAAGTTGAGTCTGAACGAGCCCGTGCGCGGAGCAAGACGTTATTCTCCCGCGGTCCCGAGGGCTCCCGCGTACTCTGTCTTGCGAGACAGAGACCTTGCCGTGCGCGGCAAGGGGCTTGGCGCCGAGGCGCTATCGTTGGCGTTGGGTTGCCGCGAGCGGCATCAGCAGCGTGACGTATTCTTGTTTCTTGTTGTAAAAAGTTGTTCGTAATCTGTAAATATATATTTATTTACTGATTCACCGAGTCGTGAGCGTCACTGAAGCCACCGAGAAGAAGCCACCCTCCAGCCAGCGCAGCACTCCACGATCGACAAGAAACATTACTCTCGTATTAGTTAATCACTTTCAAACGTGCCCCTCCAACAGTGCGCGTTAATGCAACTGTCCACCTCTTAATGCCTTACGACTGTTCCTGTTCCCAATTTTTTTCAGGTGAAAACTAAGTGTAGATTCGTTTAAACCAGACACCAGACAATGGCATATGAACAAATCAGTTGATTTAAAAACTTAGACGAGCCACCCTTCGGGCAACCTTTCTCAAATTACCCACACATAAAAATAAAACCAGGAAACCTGCCAGCCTTATTTTCAGATTTTATAACTTCTTCAAAATTACATAAAAAACAAACAAGGAATGTTGTGTTAAGCCTGATTTTTGTTGAAATAAAATAATAAAAAATACTCCATGCACTGTCATAATAAAGATGTGTACCCTTGCAAAGGCTAAACCTAAATTGACATACGAGAAATGACAACACCATACTCACGTGCTGTAGTTGTATTTCTTGGTATGGGTGTAGGTGTACTTGTAGTTGTATTTGCTGCAGTTGTAGGATTTGTTTTTGTTCTAGATGACCTTGCGGTTGTCGTTGGTATTTGTGTTGATGATGTGACCGTTGTAATATAAATGGCGTATGGGATTGCAGTGGTCCACGGCGATACAGCTGGTGGAAATACCAAGTCACGGTCCTCCAGGACGTCGGTGTCTGAACCATCGCCGGTTGCGTCCTCCATCCCAGAAGCTATGAAACAACCGTTTGGGCAGTGCGTTGAAATTTGCATCATACCGCAATATAGTTATATAGTTTTGAAGATTAACAACGATTACAAAACCGCAACCAAACTTTTCTCCAGAGGCTTTTGTAATTCAATTACACATAATTCAGGCAAAGATTCCCTCCCCCCCCTCCTTTTTTGCATTACCACTGACTAGTCGAGCTGAACGAACATAACCTCCTGAATTTTTTCTCAATCATTTCTGCGACCATAGAGTCCAATACTTATTTGCAGTTTATCATATTTTAACATCAACATAAGAAAACGAATCGGTAATATATATTTTATGAAGCTACCAGAGCTTCACTCGAATTATTTAATTCCGCTCAACGTTTTATTTAATTTGAGTTCAAGCCTATTTTTTATGTCATCCTGTAAGGAAAAATTGTATTAGAGCCGGTGACAGGTTAAGGACCCATTAAATTCTTCAGCCCTATCGCGATACTTCTGCATTTGGTGGAACTTGATCGGACACGCAGCGAGAGCCAAATGGAAATCAGCGAGGGCGTCCTGGATGTGCTGCATTTACTGGGTTGATGACCAGTCACCACAGAGTTGCCACCGGTAGACTTAGCTTGTAACCGACCGTAACGTATCACCTACTTCATGTAAACCGACAACACGACCATAGACCTTGATTGAAATTTTTAACAGTAACTTAAAAGAGAGATTTCACTCTCCCAAGCTAAAAACAAAAGTAAAAAAATTGCTTGGTAAAGCTGACTAAAATCTCCAAGAATAATATATATATATATATAAGTCAAAGATGCGTACTGTCGGAGTTACTAATTCGAAGTTTATTACGACGTTTCGAGCGGGGACCGCTCTTCATCAGGTCCTCGCTCGAAACGTCGTAATAATATTAGTAACCCTGTAACCCTGACAGTACGCATCTTCGACTTATTAACTTTTCCCGGTTCATTGTTTTTATATTTACCTTACTTCACCTATATATGTATATATATATATATATATATATATATATATATATATATATATATATATATATATATATATATATATATATATATATATATTAGGGGTGTGCGAATATTGAAATTTTCGAATACGAATCGAATACGAATAAGACAAAAAACGGGCTTCGAATATCGAATCGAATATCGAATATGTGTCTAGTAATAAAAAATTGCAAAACAAGACGTAACAGCAGGTTTTATTGCCTTTTTAAAATAAATCAATGCAACTGCATTTTACTTTGTTGCAGTTGGCTAAAGATACTTCTAGTAATGCACTCATTACAAATTATCGTGTAGGAAAATTAAGTGCTCGACGTGTTCAGAAAGTAAGCGCTCCCTACGCGCCGTCACAACATTTCTGCCAGTAGAAAGACCCTTTCACTCGGGAAACCTGCAAAATTTCACTAAAGTTCGAAGAAGTTCGACATATGGACAGTGTTGCCCGGCTGCTACACGAATATTTCGAATTTTGGGAAACAAATAAATTTTAAAGTACTTTATGTTATATTTTATAAAATGGTAACCAATGTTTACACGATATAAAAGAGAAACTATGCGCTTTTAACGCTTTCGTTAGTTAATAATGGGAACCAATGATGCCAATAAACCCAACAAATATTGCACTTTTCCTACGCCAAGTAAAGTCAACTAGTTTTTTTTTTTTTTCGCGCATGCGCACAAAAGTTGGATTTCAGTCGAACCTTTGTCAAACATCACGTTGAAGGTTCGAAAAAGTCGAACTTGGTCGAACTCGAACCTGGGCGAGCGGCAGGAGTTGTTGTCATTGGCGATGAAATGTTCTGCTCGCACATAGCCTTTTTTTAAACATTTATATTAGATTACACTCTCGAGATTTATTTTATATTTCTATTTCACTCTCGAGGTTTATTTTATTGTATCAATTTATAGAACGCGCAATTACATCACATATCGTTATAAAAGTGTCACACAGCAAAGGGCTTGGTGAAAAATAAACCGAAACTGATCCTGTTTGCTGCCATCGGACAGATAGAAACGGAGCCGACCGATAACGCACGCAGTGCGTTATCGGTCTGCTCTGTGAATCGCCTTTCTCAGTGAATAGACATATTCATAGGGGAATGCGTGGCAGGCAGGTTATTCGTTACTTGCTCGAATATTCGCAGTTTGTGCGAATATTCGCCGTTTTCCCGAATATTCGGCTTTGACCGAATATTCGGGAACTTCCGAATATGCAATTTTCGAATCGAATACGTTTCGAATAAAGAAAATATTCGATTCGTATTCGAAATTTCGAATATTCGCACACCCCAATATATATATATATATATATATATATGTGAGTAGTTTCATTGCAAATCGGGCAGGCTAAAAGGGTCTAATTTTTAATTTTCACGAAAAAATATACGTTTTGGGGATTTCTCAAATGAAGGAGGGAGCAAACCACATGTTCCCCAGATTTTTGTTCTCGAGTTAACGAAGCGTAGAAGCCGCCGGTCGCAGGTCGCGTGTTTGACACCATCTGCTTGCGCTAGTGTTTTTTCTACCACATTTTACCTTTTTCCCCTCATTTAATAGCTATTATAAAGATACCTTGACGTATTCAGATATTTTTAGGAATTTGATTGTTTCCTAAAAAAGATGTAAAACTCAGTCACTCCGGTCGTAGTTTTTGGTTAATCTTTGACAGGTCATTACTTTGTCTGTACTTAAGGTAAATTTTATTTCTTTGGCTCTACGGAAAGCCCAAGCAAGCCCATTATAGGTGGTATTCACTGGACGCCATATTTGAGGTGACTGCCCACAGCGCATGCTCGGGATGAGTTCTCATTTATGGTCTACCAAAGAAGACAATCTTGATGGTGTGCAATGCGCGTGTTGTAATCGTTGTAGAAGCTTGCCGTCAGCACGTGCTCAGCAGCAGCGAGCTCAACTATGGCCGCCAGTGAATACCACCTATAGATATAATAATATCATCATAATCTGTCGACTAGCCGATCCGCTACCTTCACGCAAACGCTGTAAGAAATAACAAATGTGGAAAGCTTGAGGTTAATTTTCTCAAAAATCCAATTTTTCTATTTTTTCTTAAATTATTTTAGATATATTAGTCGACTACAAGAAAAACGATCTAGAAATGTAATATTTTGGTTGTATGTCCCTCTTTGAGTCGCAATCGCGTAGAAATGTGTGAACGTTCGTTGTTTTTCACAACGCTTACGTGAAGGCAGCGGAGCTGGCTACTCAGCAGATCATAATGATATTACTATATCTATACTAGGCATGCCTAGAGCTTCTATAGAGCTAAAAAATATAATGCACCTGAAGTACAGACGAAGTTATGACCCGTCAAAGTTGACAAACAATTGACCTGAGTGACGAGTTTGCAATTTTTGTCGAAAATAATAAAATTATTGGAAATATTTGAATACGTCAAGGTCTTTTTATATTACCTATTAAATGAGGAGAAAAAGATAGAAGGGTGTATAAAAACACTAGCGCCAGCAGAGGGTGTGAAGCACACGATCCGGTGCCACGGCAGGCAAACACAAGTTTCTGCCACTGCGGTTTCTATGGTTCGTAACTCAAGGACGAAAATCTGGGGAACATGCGGTTTGCACCCTCTTCAATTGAGAAATGTCCACAAGACATATCTTTTTTTTCGTGAAAAATTAAAAATTAGACACTTTTAGCCTTCCCGATTTGAGATGAAACCTCCATATCGGGCAGGCTAAAAAGATTAATTTTTAATTTTCACCAAAAAAATATGTGTTGGGGACATTTCTCAAATGAAGGAGAGTGCAAACTGCATGTTCCCCAAATTTTGGTTCTCGAGTTACGAAGCGTAAAAGCCGCAGTGGCAGAAACTAGTGTTTTTGCCTGCCGTCGCAGGTCGCGTGTTTGACACCCTATGCTGACTCTAGTCTTTTTTCTACATCCTTTTAACTTTTCCGCCTAATTTAATAGGTACTACAAAGAGACCTTGAAGTATTAAAATATTACTAAAAATTTGAGTGTCTTTGAAAGAAATGTCAAACTCGTCACTCAGGTCGATTTTTAGTCAAATTTGACAGGTCATTACTTTCTCTGTACTTCAGGTACATTTTTATTTCTTTAGTTTTTATAGAAAGCCCTAAGCTTGACTAATATAGATAAAGTAATATTATGATCTGCGGAGTAGCCGCTCCGCTGCCTTCACGTAAACTTTGTAAAAAATAACAAATGTTCACAGATTACACGTGATTGCGGCTCGAATAGAGGACATAAAACCAAAATATTAAATTTCTAGATTGTTTTTTTTTTGTAGTCGACAAATATATGTAAAAGAATTTAGAAAATAGAAATTTACAAAAATGTTTTTTTTAAGAAAATCGATTTCAAACTTTCAACATTTGTTATTCCTTACAACGTTTACGTGAAGGTAGCCGTGCGGCTATTTAACAAATCATAATGATATCATTATATCTATTATGGGCTTGCTTTGGGTTTTCTGTAGAGCCAAATAAAGAAAATTTACTTGAAAGGGATACAGAATCGAAACTTGAAATATAGAGAAAACATCAAGAAATGAGTTCAATATTATTAGCTAAGCCTGTAATGAATAATCGCACGGTCGTATTTTGAGCGGATGGCAATATTTTTGGTTCTAAATGCCGGGATTTTGGCGAGCGCTTCAAAATCAGCCATCAAAGAGCGCGAAGCATCTCGGGAGATCCGGCAGACGTCTTGACGTCATCATGCCTCGGAGGACCAAGGGTACCGTAGTGACGAGTTTTGCCGGCTTGGAGGCGTCAACGCGTTACAATCTCGCTTTGTCGAAGTACCCAAGGGCTGTAGATATCGCGGAGCCGGCAGAGCGGCAAAGACGCAGAGGTGCCAGACCAGAACTGCCTCAGCTGCCTTGAGTGTGCGATGACGGGTCAACATGACGAGAGTGGTGGCAGCGGCAGTGGGTACGATGATATTGGCGAAGACGAAGACGTCAACAGTAGTGATGGGACGGATCAACGGAGATTCGGACAGATTCGGAGATTCGTCGCTGGTTGCAGACGGCAGCGTGAACCTTGCCGTATACCTTGCGAATGAGGTCAGTTGTGTTTTTTTTTATGTACTGTTATTGCATATAACCAGATTTCGTCATGTTTACTTCAACGCGCCCAGGTCCAGCTGAGCTGATCGGTGTGGTTGGCATAGGCCTAACCAATGCACGGTCTCGGTTTCTGCGCGGTTTCGCGGTGATCGGTAAAATAAAATGTAGCGAAATGCTGTCTAATATATTAAAACAAGGAAATGATTCGTCTCCTTCTCCAGAGCTGCGTAAAACGCGAGAGCGATGAGAAGTGTTGCTAGTCCCAACTTCGACCGCGTACCGGCACAGGCGAAGAAAAACGTCGCACTTGCTTCTCCGTTCTCGGCAGCAAGTTTTGTATACGTGAACTTTATGTGATGAAAAAGAAACAACACAGGGGTGTCCAACGCAACTTTATTGTTCAGAAACAAACACTAATTCAGATATAATTAACTAGAAAGGTACAAATGCGAGTACAGGAGACTGATAGTACGGCGCAAGGAGTTTTAGATTGTTTCCCGAGTTCCGATAACAATACCGCAGTGGACACACGTTGAAGATAATGGAATCGAACATACTCACTTGTGTGGGGTGTGCGTAAATATGGACACGAAATGTCCTTCTGCCGAACAGAACGTACGGCATCGATCTCTTGCCGGGGGGGGGGGGGGGGATTGCTGCGAATTTTGGGCGAGCACGATCGACGTCTTCGGCCTCCGGGAACCCCGAAGTACGACAACGCGATCTTCGCGTAAACATCACCTCGCTCCGTCGACCCGCCGCTGCACCGGCTGCACGTCCGCCGAATCCCACCGGGCTGGGACGGCCACGCCAAGCCTGACGAGATCCACGAGGAACTTATCGCGCTTTTGTTTCGCCGGAAGGGCAGCCGTCGTGGTCACTGCCATGCCCCCGCCGGCAACGGGAGGTTTCTCGTGCCCAAGAAAGTCTGTTCAACCCGCCTGTCCCACAACCGACTGTCGCCGACCCGCCCGGACGATGAAAACATGCGCTTGTATTTCCACGTGCACCAAGCATGCCTATTTTGGTCGTATTCCGGAACCGAAACCAATTTTCCCGCGATGTCTGGTTACCGTTCTCGACAAACATCCGCAATCTTATAAACAAAGCGGAACATTTCATTCATTACTATGATATTATATTACAACAATATTTTGTGCACTTAGTAGAATTTAGTGAATTTAATATCACGAAAAGTTTAAACACACATAAACGTGATCCGGCAACCTTGGCAACGCTCCGAATTTTTCCGAACTTTTCCACCAAGACGCCTCGGTGTTGCGTTCAGGCCTAGGCAATCTGTACCAGTGAGTGGACATACCGCTGTGGCGCTGCTTTCAGAGGCATGTGGTCGTCACGACATTCCATTGAAGCTTCATAACCAACTACCAGGTGGTTTTTGATTATCGTTTAATTCACTTTAAAATATGTTTTCTTGCGTTTTCTAGCGCAATAATTATGTTTCTGTGGTTCTACTGCTACCTGCGTCGTGTTGAAACAAAGAAATGAGCTCCAGATTTTGCTTTCCGTACCCCTTTAAGTACAGACAAAGTAATGACCTGTCAAGGTTGACCAAAAAGCGACCGGAGTGACGAGTTTGGCATTTGTTTTTAGAAAACAATGAAATTCCTAAAAATATTTGACTACGTCAAGGTATCTTTAGAGTACCTATTCAATGAGGGGGAAAAGTTAAAAGGGTGTAGAGAAAACACCAGCGCCAGCAAAGGGTGTCAAACACGCGACCTGCGACGGCAGGCAAAAACACTAGTTTGTGCCATTGCGGCTTCTACGCTTCGTAACTAGAGAAAAAAAATCTGTGGAACATGCGGTTTGCGCCCTCTTTCATTTGAGAAATGCCCCCATGACATATATTTTTTTCGTCAAAATTAAACATTAAACCCTTTTAGCCTGCCCGATTTGAGATGAAAGGCCTGTATATATATATATATATATATATATATATATATATATATATATATATATATATATATATATATATATATATATATATATATATATATATATATATATATATATATATATATATATATATATACTGTAAACTACTTCATTTTCGCGGGCTAAAATTTTTCGCGAATCGGGCCAAAGCTGAAACTTTGAAATGTATTCGTGGGTTCTAATTTTTGCGAATCGAGTGTAGCTTTCGTAGCGTTCACATATTTCCCGAATTGTTCGCGGGTCGTATTTTTCGCGAATAGTAGGCGTATTCGCGTCGCGAAAATTAGGTTCCCGCGAAAATTTAGTCGTTTAGAGTATATATATATATATATATATATATATATATATATATATATATATATATATATATATATATATTATTGTATCAAACAGTTCGAAAGTATTCGTATAGAGGGGCCAACAGATTTAAAAATAGGAATCAAAGTATTTGCTGAGAAAACCGCCTTTTTTGAGGTCTGGTTTTAAAAATTGTGGCAATAATCTCTCACGTAGATGGTAAAATGATGCACTCCTTCCTTTCTTGGGTGACTTCATTAAGACCATACACGGCAGACACATGCGGTATATCTGCTAGTACGATCAATCACGTGCATATTACACTGTACGCTTGCCACAACTTACCTAAGTGGACACGACGACCCGTCACTTTAGTTTCTATATTTCAGCAGTGCTCCCTTTGTGGGCCTCAAGCTCTCATCAGAAAGGTAAAAAAAATTATAGATTTAATATTTGGTGAGTGAAGCGAAGAATACCCCAACCATCTTGATCCCTCGACTATTGCCCTCATTGAGTCCCTACTTCTTGATCCCTCGAATCTTAATATCCTAAAGTCCGAGAAGTTATCCGGTATTGAAACTAAGGGAAAACGTCTGCAAACCTTTGGTGAATTTCTCATCGTCCTCATCTCCATTAATAACCTCACGTCTAACCATTGCCAGCGAACGCTACCATGGTTTGAAAAATCAAACCTAGGAGACGGTCGATGGCTCCTCACAATCACTTTCTGGCTTTGAGTACTTATATTTCGTAGCTAGCAACATACTGCGTTTACAATCAAGGTAAAAAAAAAACATACTCAAAGAGTGCAACTATTATTTCGTAAACACCTGAAACTCGCGCCATTTGTATATGTGAAAATTCTGTCGTCTACAATGTGATCACAAAAAGTAAAAAAAAAGACAGGAGGATCTTGTTGTTGTTTTTTTTTTGCGGGGGGGGGGGGGCGGGGGAGGGGGGCGAGGAGAGCAAACGAATTTTATAGGGCTTTACTACTCGGATATTTTTTGCGATGAATTTGTTTTGCGGCTTTATCACGCGTTCCTCAGAGTTTAAGGAAAACGAAGGTGCACCTATGTTAGGTTTGTGGATGGTCCTTCAAATAATGCCATTAAGACGTTATCGAACTTAAAAGCAAATTTGGCTAGACTTGTTAATGCTAAATCTGATTCATGCACGGTGGAAAGCTTTTGAATAAACGACGTTACAGAATTTGGCACTTAGACATATAAAAACGATAAACAAACTTACTCGAGAGAAGAACCGTGTAAATGAGATACCCGAAGCCCAGAAACAAGATGGAGAACAGGAGGATACTAGCCTTTTTAGGCTAATCCTGAAGAAAAAATAAACTTACGTTGCAAACCGGCAGATGACTTTAGGGATTGCACTTTTTAGGCCGTTACGTTGGTGCTCATTGCTACGGTACATTACATGTCAGCAAGCTCTGTTGCCGTTACGCTTTAATTTAAACCGCAGCCGACGCAACTGGAACTTTTAGCAACCAGTTATCGCTCTGCGCGTACAGCACAAGTCAAGCCAGTTTACGTGTTGGTTTGGGCCGTCCTTAGGAGCGGCGCTCTAACGCGGATGCTTTAGAGCGCCGCTCCTTAGATTTTGTGCTAGTTTTCATCGTGCACTCAATTGTGCCTTGTTTTTTGTTTTACTGTTTCTTTGCCTATTTATTTACCGCAAATCTATGCCTCTTTGTGGGCCATTGTAATTAGCACAAAATTTATTTTAAGTATTCATGCGAGTGCCATATCCACCACCGATGTTGTGCCACCGCGATGAACGAGACCCGGTAGCAACACGCCGGTAAGAAACGCGCTCCCGTCATCATGGATATGTGAAGCTGGAGAAAATTTCACTGCTATAAAATGCCTAATGTGCCGTGGGGCTGGCTGAGCGTCGCTTTATTGCGATGAATCAGAAGCACCCCGAAAGATGCCTTGGCAAGTGCCTGACCTCTCAGCAAAATTTTTGGCCAACGCTTAGTTACCAAACAAGTCCCTGGTTGCCGCGTGCCGAAAAAACATATTCTTGTTATGCAAACAATCTGGGCATGTCCCTTGCGCACAGCAGCGACAACGCTGCTGCGGCATAACAATAGAGCACCTCGTTCTTCTACAATAAGGAGGACGTCAACAGTCACAACAGGCGGTGCATGAAAGAGGCGTGATTGTTTGTTGATTATTTCTCACAGGACTGGCCCTAGATATTATCCACATTTTGGAAACAAAAGCTTTGTAAGAAACCAATTTCGTTGAGACTGGCATTAAGATTTACAAAAAAAAATATGACTGTAACAAAAATGGTGGTTCTAAAATATGCTTACACTGTAGAAAACAAGATGCATCATTAATCGTTTAAAAAAATATGATTAAAATAAATTTTCTTTTTGAGCACCATCAACAAGGGTCGAAACAGCTATTAAAGGTGAAAATGTTCTGTTACGCACCAGGAGGTTTCAACTACTTGCCTGGAAAAAAAGTAAACAATATTACTTGATCCACTGGTACATGAGATTTATACCCTTGTCAGACGGGCTAATTTAGTGCAATTGAACTAAGTGCACTTTAGCTTACCGAATGTCACTTCAAGTGTTTTCCTGCCATACTGGATAAATTAGTGCAACTTGTAAATTATGGCGATAACGATGGGAAAAGTAATTAGATACTTAAAATAATAATGTAAAGGCATTAATATTTCAGAAAACTGTAGTATTTTAAAAAATAAACTTTACAAGACAACGTTACGTCAATTGAAAATATTTACGCCAATAGCATGATTCTGATCAATCATCACAACACAAGGTACAGAAAACGATGATAAAGAAGAAGCGGACTCTTTAAGCCCAGCGTGTTTTTCAGAAGAAAAGATATGTGGCGCACTACACAAATGGCGGTAAAGGCGAAGTGCACTCCGTTGAAGTGTGCTAAATTTGCCCGTCTGACCGTGGTATCATACAATCACTTTTCATATGAGAAAAACAAATAGTTGATTTAGGACACTTTTACTATTGTCATTATCTTACGCAACTTTCTGGCTGTTGGGAAAGAGGTTACGTGATCGGTTAGCCTATTATATAACACACATTTTAAATTACTGTTTTTTATATTACATGTCAAACGTGCATTTACGCAACTAAAGCGCGATTTCTAACTTGTAATTGTAGGTTCCAATGGCACTATAATATAAACAAACAAACCAAACTTGGGCACTAACGACAAAATTATTTTACATCTGCAGGCAACTTTAAATTAAAACAAAATCGAGATGAACAGCGGCAATTTCGTTAAAATCTCCGCTCTCGTTTGGCGTCAAAGTCAAGATGTTATCTGTCACGCACCCAGCCCCACCGGCACCATGTATTCCTGCTGCATGCGGTGGCACCTGTGAATCTTGGCGTTTCCATTCGGAGTTAACGGTGCTGCGCCATTTCCTTCTCCTCCGATGGACAGCGCAAGCAACTACATATAGATATGTTCCCTCTAATTCTTGATGCCATACAACACATTCGTGGGATCCAAAAAAGGCAACATAATCGGATGTGCGTTTATTTAACCACAAGAACGTATCCCCATGTTTTCTGGTCTCGCTTTTGCCTAGTCGGAGACTCGAATAAAATGTCGTCCCGTTTCTCATGCACAGCTCGGATTTCTGCCGACAATCTGAGGATGCGGTTCACGGCGATTCTTTTTGGTCAGCATTAGTCGAAACTTGAGGAATGCAATTCATTCGTCATACTGTCGCTGTGTTCGCAGGAGGCTCCGGCCTAAACACAGAGACGTCGCCGAATTGTGGGTCGCAACAGCGATCTAAACACGACTTTAGAACCTTTATGACAGCCATGTTATGTTTTTTTGGGACATCGTCAAGTTTTCTTTCTTTTTTTCTTGGGGGGGGGGGGGGGCAGTTACGAATGGCGCGACACAATCTCGATTGACTAACCGAAATTTGTACCCTGGAATCGTCATCGCTAACCACAAAATCTACGAGCCTTGTTTGACTATTAAAGACTTGAGCGTGTTGGTGATCTACATTGACTTAAAACAAAAGAAACACAAGAGGACGAAACAGACGACACAGCTTGTCGTCTGTTTCGTCCTCTTGTGTGTTTTACCGTCCGTACTTAGATATTGACACCTCCACTTCATGAAATCTAAGTATCAGGCCTGTAGCTCGGCTTGTTTCAAATAATAATATATCATAAAAACATACGCCCCCCCCCCCAAAAAAAAAGAAAAAACGACGTCAAGAAGACGAGGGTTACACAAGACAGGGTGCAACTTCCAACTGAAGGTTATTAGAATACACAGAAAAATGGTAAAACTACATATGCGCAAAGCATATACACTTCGCTTAAAACCCGAAGAAACCGGACGACAATGCTTAATGACAAAAGCTTGGCTGATAAAAATGTTTCTTATCGGGAAGAGCTAAAGGAGGAGCGTTGAGAAAGACAGCCGGCGCCTGCGATTTCATTATAACGGCTTCATTATTTCACGCTCTAGTTTCGTTTTAAAGCTCCCCACAACCTTAGTTTCATAAAATTCTGGGTGGCATTTGCATCAATCGTAGTACACAACCAAGTGGCCAGACGGGGATTCCCTAGTGGCTGCCGAGTGATCTCTAATTCTGTCATTGATGCACATCCCCGTGTTGCCCATGTACAACCTCCTGCATGACAAAATAATTGCATATATCTCCCCTATGTCGCACTCGCGGAACTTCGCAGCACGAACTTTGTTGCACTCCACTCTAGTCTCTCCTGACTCTTTCTTTTTATATTTAACATTTTGCATATTCTGGGAGTTTTTATAGGCGCGGAGAAAACGACAGGACTGCGAAACCGATTTGCCACATTTTTTCAAGTTGTGAGATATATTATGCACATAGGGCAGGGCAACAAGCCTGCCCTCCCTCCTCGACTTCTCAAGTATTTTTTAACTGCAGAGTTTTTTCAGCTTTTTTAACAGAACCTCCGAAACATCACCTAAATCCAGTGGAGAGTACCCAGCATTCCGCAATCTGAGTTTCTTCAGGTTTTTTATCAAAACCTCCGAAACATCACCTAAATCCAGTGGAGGGTAGCCAGCATTCCGCAACTGTGACTCGAAGCAATAACGCAACCTATGATCACAAAATTTATTCAAGGAGGCAAGTAGGGAACTGGAGGCGATTCTTTTTTTACAAACTTTCCTAGATGGTCTCGCTTGCGCACAACACAAGTGGTCGGCCTCAATCAAAATCCCCAAGTCCAAAAATTGTAGCCACCCAGAGGTCAAGGTTTCGTGTGTGAAGCTAAGGCCTGCAGCAGAGTCTGTAAATATCTCGAGCACTCCAGTAATCATTTTGTCATTGACCTCTACGAATTTTCAGGTCAGCACGAGGAAGTTGTCAACGTATCTGAAAATCTTGTCTGTATTTTTCTCCAACACTCTCTGGAATGCCCTGTCGCACAAGGCAAGTAAATTAACACAGAGTACTGGAGCACCCTTGATCCGACGCAAATTCCTCTTTCTTGACTAAATATTTTCCCTCGAAAAACAATAAAGCGGATCGAGGGTACTGAGTCAGAAACCCTAAAAAGGCTTCTAGAGAGATGCCGGTAGGAATGCGGAACGGTACCTCCCCGTTCTCTTGAACACATGTTTGCACAGCCGCCAGCAGTTCATCGTGTGCACAATCTTTTCGTCGAAACCCATCGATAAAGCGCTTCGCCCCCCTCAAGTTTCAGCTGTGCATAAACTAAATTATTTATTTCCAGTTTCTTACACGAAAATTATCCGCAAGTTTCAGCACCGAAACGTGTCTGCAAAGAAACCCACCCACCTCCACCTGCCTAGTGTCTCTTTAATTGGCAATTTCCTGAGTGCTTAGTAAGTTTCTAATTGAAACATAATGTTTTTTTTTTCAGTAATTTCAAAATATTTTTAGTAATCATAATCTTGTGCAGCGATCAGGCTGAACAAGCTAGAAATGTCTTTCTATGACTCGCCGAAACGTCTCCAAAAACAGTGCCTCTCACGTGAAAACCCACCTTGCCAGCCGTTAAGAGTCTGAGACTATTCTTTTTTTTAAATGAGAAACCACACACTTGGTGATCACATTACTCAGGCCCGTTAAAATATTACGCACTAAAACATCCTCGCCTTCGGAAATTCATCTCTCCTCTTCCTGTGGCTCGGCTAGCTTCGCCAATGTTCTCATAAGCCCAGACTTTCCACTAGTTTATTTCGTGGAGGAAGGCTAAAATTGAGTCTCTTGTTCGATATGTCGGTTCTGTCGCACGATGCACTCGCTTCCTTCAGATAGGTGACATGGTTTAGCAGCACATATTTCCTTGCTCTCCTTGGCAGCGTAGCTCGAAGTTTGTTCCGCACAAATTCCGTTACTTGAGTAGCACGTCTGAGATGCTCAACGTACGTTCTGTTTGCCCCCGTTGAGTGACCGCGTATCTTGCACACATCATCCACAGAAAGTCCGGTGCCTGCTCACTTGTTTGCACCTCTCCGATCTGAGGATCTTGCAGACCCTTTCTTACATGTCCAGAGTAAAGGACAACGCTCCGCAAAGAGGCCCAGCACTTTAGACGGTAAGAAGCATTTAGGTATGGCAGTGAAGTAAAATCTGCCTTGGCACGTCAAAATGGCGATGCGGTTGAACAAAAGAAAGATGACTAGAAGGGGGAATATGACAAAAAATAGAAAAGGGGCCCATTGAAGAATGAATAAACTTAATTTAATCTACGAGTTAGGATGGTTGGTTTCGATTCATATTTAGGTTATAGGCCGAAAAAAAAAAAGACAAGAATATGAATAACACACTGTACAGGGTCAACTTTCAACTGATTTTTTTTAGAATACCTCCGAATATGGTATATCCCCATTATGAATAAAAGCCTGCTAGCCGAACTCGGAGTTTTAGTAAATAATTATACATCACTCAGACTTATTGAGTCTGGTAGGAAAAGCAAAATAAGAACAAACGCAGAATGACAAGTCTCCAACAGCCGCGAATATTGTTCAGCAGAGACAAAGACAAGTACATGAAATAATGTTAGAAGTGCACGACAACAAACACTATTATGCACTTTTTTTTTAATTTGACAGGTTTTATAACTGAAGAACGTGAAAGCTACACTTATGCGGGTTGTGCAGGTGAGTTACATTGCCAAGGAAACATACTATAAGGGAATAATCGCAACGATCAGTCGGTTAAATAAGTGTACCTTGTTAATTCACTTTTTAATTACTAAAAAAACATTAGGTTTCAATTAGAAACTTACTAAGCATTATCGAAAATCACTATTTCAACTCTTAGGAAGATATAAGACAGGGGCAGCATTTTACTTTGTTGTGAAAAAGCATTCAATTTGGACGCGTTTCTAGGTTTCGGGTTCTTATCGGAGCGCATCGTTGCGCCCGCGGTCCTGCTCCCCTGCGGTCGCGGCGCGAAGCCACCCCCTCGGCTCCCTCGGCGCACTAGTGTAGCGCGTGTCTGCTACTGCGAAGCAGGACCGCGCGCCCAGAGATTCGCTCCGATAAGAACCGAAACCTAGAAACACGTCCAAATGAGTGTTTTTAGGAAGCGCCGTAATGTGCTTTCCATGACATATATATTTCTAAAAAGAGTTGATTTAGTGGTTCAGCAAGTTTGTTATTGAAACCTGCGATGTGTCTATTTTCCTTAATTAAAAGGTTCATGAAAAATGTTACCTAACTCGCCAACGAATCATTACAATTAGCCCCGTATCTTCTATCACCCTAGTCGCGTGACTCACGTGCACAAACCGCGTAAGTGTAGCTTTCGCGCGTTGTTTTACAAATTTGTAAAGCTAAAAAAAAAACACACCCTGTATATACACGTTTATCAACAACGCCAAGCACACAAACCTTCCAGATTTCGCCAAAAAGCAATCATAAATATACTTATACTTTAAAATATTATACTTAAACTTATCAACAATAAACATTCTTAAGTTTAAACGGGATCGTCATAGATGCTATTGTAAAGGGGGAGGTTTGCTCTTGGAGTTTTAAAGTGAAAATATATAAGGCTGCGGTTGGTGAAAAGTTTCGCATCATAATGACGTCACACCGGGAACCATGAACCTCGTGTAAGAAACAAGGCCACACGTTCTTGCACAGTACCAGACGTGCTGCCACAGTCGGTGTACGAGGAAGGAATTCGAAAAGCTTATTTTTTTATAATTTTAGTGACGATAACATTTTGTTAGTTTTACTCTCAATTTTCTCACTTTTTTTCAAAATGACACGGGGCATGTAATATCGCTGGAAATAGACTGAACCGTTAGCTTTAACACTTACACAAAATAAAAAAAACTATTCATGCATTTTGCCATGTACAAATAAAGGCATATACATAGTGTTATTTACGTCTCTTCACCTTAAACACTAATGCAACCGACACTTCTCACTAATGGGACCAATCAAAAGGAATCCAAAGTGCACAATCATGGTTGTGGTCACTATTTTCGGGGCTTTCTCTCGTTACGGACCATTCAAAAGCAAAAAAAAGTCTAGTGACATCCGCTTTTGATGCTGTTTGACTAGGCCCATTAACTTGTTGCGTCGGTTGTGTCTGGAATTATAGCAGAAAAATATGTATAGTAGAGATTGATTTCACACTATTATTCTATATAATGTTTCGCATTATTTTTAGCTGTTTAATTTAATTCAAAATCGGCGATTTCTTCTCATACTCCAAGAAAACCTTATGTGGTTATGCCGGTAAAATTATTTGAGCACGTGCGCTTGCGCATCTTGTGTGTCCATCAAGGTTGTGCATGCGCAGTCTTTGCATTTTCTTAAATGCCAGAGAAACTTGTCCGCGAGTACAGTGCAATCCGCTTATAACGATACCATAATAATAATGAACCGCTTATAAAATTCAGTGTATAGATAATTGTGCGCTTTTGCTTTGGGTCTATATAAAATACTTCATATATTGCGGTAGAATAATTTAGGTATATTGGCTGAAACTATCATAAATGCGCTGATTGAAAAACATAAAAGAAATGAGACGAAAAATCAGAACAATAACAAAAAGCGGAACGAACAACACCTTACATTTCACGAGTGTGTGCCATAGGCACGCGTATCGAAACTTATCGGGAACTATCATGTTGCGCGGCGTGAAGCCGACGGATATCGTCATTATTGGCGCCAGTCGTCACATTCTGAAAATGGCGCAGGCAATATGCACTTAGCGAAAACGCAAGTCTCGGCAGTTTTGATAGACATACTAACTTGAAACATTCGAGTAAATGTTTAAAGAAGCCAGCAGCCTTGTCCATAATCTTTGAGGTTTCCGCCCAATGTCAATGTCGCGTGCCCCCAAACTTGGTCGCCGCTGCCGCCGTACTCAAAGGCGGCCAGAGCGACACTGGTGTCGACTAGTGAATTTATGACGATGTCAACCGCATTATTTGTGCCGTCATCGATAACCGTATCATCGTGAAAACAGCGCGAAAGAGACAGGCCTAGAAAACAACTACACAAAACAAGCTCTTACTAACTACTGGCCCAGAACAACATCAACAGATGCTGCAAAAACACCAAAGTTTTGCTTTGAGCCCGCGCTCCAACGCGTTGAAGGGCTGTCGATGTCAAGGCAGTTGTCCCTTGCGATAAATGAGGAGGACCAGCAACATGCATAAACGAAAGCGTGGAAGACCTGTTGAGAAGTGAATGCAGACGCTCAAGAAGTCAAAGTTTAGAACCTCTGAATAACTATTTCTCATAAAATTGTTTAAACATCGTCTTATCCGACAAGAAAGGTTGATTGTCCAATACATTTTTATGCAAGTTTCAGAACATCCACCCAACGTCAAAGAGCGCACCATCCAATTACTTCACCAACTCAATCTTACAAAAGTCGCGGCAGGAACAAATAACGGAAAGAGACTCATGTTAACAATATTCTTCGCGGCAAACACCCAGAATCATGAGGTTCCTCTTCGCGCCATTTTGTCTGGAAAATACACTTGACAACGTGCAATTTTAGGATACCTACAAGAACACCTCCACTTCCTCTAAATTTATGATTACTTTTCAACTTTCCAATTCCAAGGCGGTGATCCAGTTTCTTAAAAATAAAGACAAAGCGTGGTGGAGTGGTTTTAGCTTTGATGTAGAGGGTGTATACTTTTATATGCCTCACAAAGACTTCGCGTTGTGTGTTCAAGAGCGAATTTTAAAGCACAACGACGAAAATAATTTCAGAACACAATGCAGAATCTGAGCTGAAGAATATCTAAAACTTCTGTCAGTTTATTTAAGATCTACCTTTATAGGGTGGCGTGATAATCTGCGCGTACAAAAGTCATGACTCTGTTAGGATCAAGTGTGGCACACGTACCAAGGAATATGTTTTTCTAGGAAAGACCGGCAGAGCTCTAGAATTAAAATTGAAATATAGCACCAGAGAGATTTGCAGATACGTCAACAATTTTTAGGTTTCTATTAAAAGTTCAAACCCCCCTCAAAAAAACAAACAAACGTTAGATGAGGTATTGAAAGCATTCAATCAACTAGGTCTACGACATCGGTCTAAGTATGAGACCCCATAACACAACGATATTATGTTTTTAGATTTCTTTGTAAAATAAGAAAAAGAAGACATGTGCTAATCGTAACACCTAGTGAAGAAAAAGAAAAACACGTCTGCTGGACTATCCGTCAGAACATTCGAAACTAACCAAAAAGGCATATCACTTTCCGGTTTAGGATCCGCATTAATCAAGTCGAGTATGCAGCAAAATGAACCTAGGCTTCAAAATGTATATTAAAATAATTGGAGCTTCAGTTTCCAGACTCATTCATTTCTACTCCTTGCGACAAACTAGCAAAAACCCTTTGGGTCAATCCAACTCGAGCTGAACAATTTAATTAAAAATGAAGGTTAGGTTCATTCCATATATTAACCGCATATCACATGGACTTGAAAAAGGTAAAATCTAGATACGGAGAGAACGTGGTGCTTCTTCCAGGAACGCACTAGGCAGAGTATACTGCATTGTGAACCGACGCAAAGGCAAAGACAAGCGACAGGATCCTAAGAGCTGCGACATCAAGCACCGCATCAAATTCGTCACCTGTCGAAAAAGCCTGGTCTACGTGATTCCTTCCTTCTGCGGTCGCTCCTATATTAGGCAATAAGGGCGATGTCTAAACATCCGACAAAGAAAACACCAACGCTTCCTGAGAGGGACTGCACACTCGCGTCTAGCGATGCACTATCGACATTGCAAGTGCGAACTGCGGCTCTCCTACCGAACCGTATTGTTTAAACAGAAAGTTCAAACCTGCAGAGAAATTAAGAAAACCTCTTACATAACTAAAACAGACCCTCTTGCGTCATATTCATTTTCTCGATATTGGTTAGCACGTGGGGTGGGAAACGAAGAAGAAAGAAGTGAAAAATATACGGTGCGTTCTATGTTTGAGGGTACATACTGTCATCTACAGATACCAATAAAAAATATTTTGTTAGCCAGCGCTTCTAGTGTGTCGTCCTTCCTTTTTGTCCTTGTTCCTTCCGCCCTGTTTTTCACAAAGAATTCATACCAAATAATAAAAATGCCAATTCTACTGAGTTGACCTTGTGCCACCAATATATGTTCGAGGTATTTTCCTCATAAATCAGTTGCTGTTTTTTATTTCATACACCAGATAATACTGCTGGCGGCACACGCGTTGACTATAGTGCTTTGCGCATCAAAGACACGTATGAATTTTCGATTTCCACCTTTAATATAATGATTCAGCAGACACGTGTTCACATAACCTACTAAAAGGAAAAGGTTTATGGTAAAGCTGATATTGTATGATGTAGTCAGTATGTTTCAATCCTGAGTAACTTGCTGCATTATTCAGCATGCTGTATTATTTCCGGGGATATTTTGTGTCCACTCCAGGTACCGCGATATTCGGTTTTATATATATTTTTTTTGTTTTTTTTATAAGTGAATTGCGCTTATTCACCGTTTGTTCGTGGTGGCCGTCATGTTAAATTTTGACGTAGGTGAGTTTGGTCAAAAGGGAAAATTGCTTTATCTGCTGACTGGAAGGCGCTAGAGTTCAGGGGTTTCTTGCCAATGGCCCTTTTTCTATATGTCTTCAATAAAGGTACGCTTAAACTAGGTACAATAGCATTTATCCACGAACGCAAGTACGTAATTTGCAACATAAGAACTGTCACACAAAAACGGTCTATAGGCGCTTCCAGGAAAGTGACGTAGCCTTTCAAAAATATGCCATGTACTAGATATACCAGCATTGACAAAAATCAGGAAGATCACACCACCGGCTTTCGCTTCTGTAGACACTAGTGCGTGATCTTAAAAACTCAAGGTTAGCATTCGGGGAGGAACTTACTATCGACCCTGCTCATCAGTGTACTTGTACTGCGTTTCAGCTTTAAGTCCCGACGCGGCCGATGCAGAAGGCTCACGAGCCTAATCAGAACGCTTTAAAAGCACACAATCACGTTGTCCGTAATGTTTCTATACGTGTTTTAGTATTGCTGAACCAATCATAGACAAAAAAGACCCAGTGACATTCACTTTTTACGCTGCTTGATTGGTCCTATGAGCTTGTAGCGAAGGCTCCATCTGGACGTAAGTTGAAACAAGGTATATTCCCTGTAATATGCCCCATGTAAATAAATAAATGTCTCCACAATTTTTCAAGATTAATACTGTGGTTTTTGCTTGGCCAAGTAATGCCTAAACCAGCCAGAAACTGAGCCTATGGTTGCGAGTTCATTCTCCACATCACTATGTGATGTAACACACTGTCAGGCGGGCTAGTGTGGTGTCACTACAAGCGAGTGTACGCCAACCCGTCGAAGCACACTCCAAGTGTGTTGGCGCTACACGGGAAAACTTAGTGTCATTCCAAAATGATGGCAATAACGATGGGTGAGTAATCGGCACGCATTTTATTCATAAAAAACTTCGTCGTCTAATTAGAAACGTTACCACACTTTGTGTGCGATAAGTCTACGAGCTTT